>JAPMLY010000215.1:70000-77500 GCA_026401115.1 Tetraselmis chui | reverse complement strand
TGCGAGCACCCTGACTTGGGGCAATATTTCGAGGGGCTGTCTATGACGCGGCAAGAAGGTGAGCCGAGTGCTGCTTTACATGTTCTCTCGGTCGTCCTTGTTTTACCTGTTGGCCGCTATTTGTGTGATTGTGCGCTGTCTTTGCGGGTGCAGGCGGGGGCGACTTCTGTCCGCACTACGTTTCAAACGTATACTTAAAGGCGCGGTACCCGGAGGACGGGAGGTAAGGCGAGGCAGCAGGAGATTGCTCAGCGTGGGCGCTGGTGAGGGGATGGAAGAATGCTGCGGTGCTCGCCGCACAGTACTGTTGTCGCTACTGCAAAGTTGGGTTCTATACGGGAACTGTGGAAATTGCGGAAACCAAGTGGGTTGTTGGTGAAGGAAGTTTGATAGCAGTAGTGTCGACAGCTGCCGTCGATTGAATATTTTTAAATAGAACAGCGGCAGTGCGGCGACGAATACATTGTCAAGCAAACCGCGCGGCACTGCTGCTGCGCTTCTGTAAACGAAATCGACTATAGCCTGTATTTTGTCGTATTTATGCAAAAGTCTTCGTTGGAGAAATGTCTTGGCCGACGATGCGCTCATCTTGACAGCAACTCCCCTGTCACACGACACAGAACAATACAACACAGCGACAGCCGCTTAGGCACAATGAAGGCTGTTCTCTAGCAAGATACTGGGAGAGGTAAGGGAGTGCGAGTTGTCGTGCGTGCGGTTGTTTTACTCCCTAGGCGAATGTACGAGTATACCGTTCTTGTACAGCGTCCCGCTCGCTAACTGCGCGATGCCCTCGCTCGGTGTGAGTTTCCTCAGTCGGATAATGACTTTGACTGTCGTCGGGGATGAGGCGACCTCCGGGTCAGCGGCACTTGCAACAGAGGAGGGAGAGCGAGTCGAGGCCGAGGTTGGCGGAGGTTTACGGGGCGGAGGCCGTCCGACAGCCGCCGATGTCGCCGCTGCTTTATTAACTGTCGCTTCTCGTCGCGTGGAAGGAAGAGAGTTGGCCTTGCGCAGTTGGGGCTTCGCCGCGGGTGGGCCGCCGTCGTGCTTCGCCCCGATGCGACCACTCTGCGGCTTACTCCCGACCCCACTAACGGGTCGGCTCGCCGCGACGGGGCCACGCGGCGCCCTCGCCTCCCTCTGCTCATGACACAAACAAGAAAGTAATCAAAGAAGTATAATCCATGAGCCGTGTAAGATTGGGGCTGTGTATCAAACCCGCTATAAATTAATTTTACCTACAAGCACTACAGATCTTCTATATACACAGCACAACCCTAACCCATCAAGCTACAGTTTATTCACGAGCGACACCTAATCGTCGCGGCTGCTACATTCAACAATTCGATTCATGAAACACCCCACACATTCCAAGCACAGGTACGATGAGCAGAGGCGAGCATGGGCGCATCACGCTGAGCCGTGTCCACTTCTACGACACACTGAACTGACGCCAGCAGCCGAACAAACAGGGACGACTCTGACGACTCTGAAAACTATGAAGGCAAATGCAATCAATCGAGCCATGGTAAATCTATAACATGTTAAATTTGTTTGCTAAAATGTGTGTGTGTGTGTGTGTGTGTGTGTGTGTGTGTGCTTGTGTGTGTTTGTGTGTGTGTGTGTGTGTGTGTGTGTGTGTGTGTACGGGTGCGGGTGTGTGTGTGTGTGTTTGTGTATGCATGCATTTACATGCTGAAGAGCGCCGTTATTTAATACAAAAGATTTCGTGAGAAGTAGATCGCGTCAAATCAGTACGTTCAATTGGCCCAATTCTACGCGCTTGTGTGTGTGTGTGTGTGTGTGTGTGTGTGTGTGTGTGTGTGTGTGTGTGTGTGTGTGTGTGTGTGTGTGTGTGTGTGTGTGCTTGTGTGTGTGTGTGTCTGTGTGTGCGTGCGTGCGTGCGTGCGCGAAATCAGCAGAAAGGCATTGCTTATGCACAACTCCGGGCAACTCGTAATTGATATTTTGGATTCCGAAATATTCTAGTTTGATTTCAATCATGTTACGCGGAGGTAGTTTTGAGGTTGCGAGATGTACGGGTAGGTAAATCTGACGTATTACTTCTCATTGGCAAACTCGGAAGTCGGAAATCCGCGATTAGTCCACAATTCTTCGGTTTTGTAGGTGCGCAAAGGTATTCGGTGGAATTCATCTCACACTCCGCCGAAAAGGTAAAAAAACAGAGGAATTTAATTTATGCGTCTCGTTAGCTTAAACACAATTAAGAGTTGCGAAACCAAGAGTCGGCTGGACGATACTGTAATGTACTGAAAAAGAAACAATAGGGTAACATAAATTATTGGTTACAAGAAGAACCAAATGAGCACGGACAGGGAAAGTGGGAGGGGAAACAAGAGGGCAAGAGTTGATAATTATATATAAATCATAATAGTGCATCAAATTTCATTACTAACAATGGATAGATAATCACCATATTCCCGTTTCGACACGACTCGCTATATAAGCCACTGCCGAGGAGGGGCGGCAGGTGGCGAAGGACAGCGGGATGGATGGGAAAAGCTTCTCGCGCGCGCCGCTACCTTTGCCGTCGGCGCGGACTCGGGTCGACTCCGACCCGTCGTCCCTGTAACTCCGCTGCCGTTATTGCCGCTACTGCTGCCGACTTCGCCCGTCGACGTGAGGCTGCTCCGTCTGGCGGGACGAGAGGACTGCAGCCGCCGCGACTGCATCTGCCCCGTCTTTTTCCTGTTCACACCACAGCCAGCTCAATGGCGAGTGATGCCGTGGAAGAACGCGTACCATAGATGGCAAACACTTTACTCGACACTTCCGGCGCCCAATGTTCAGCGCCCTTCGCCTTCTTGCCCTTCGGGCGTTGGTTTTTTCCTCTTTTCTTCTTTTTGCTTGGTGGTCTCTACTGCTTTTTGGTGTTTATTTGTTTTTTTGCTTTCTTGCCCTTCGCATTGATATTTTCTTCAATTGTCGTCGTATTTTCAATAGTTTGGGTTAATCTGATTTTGTGCATAATTATAATAAGAACAGGGCACACACATATAAAAATGATTGTTTTTAATATACTACGATGCTATAACTTAAAAAAATAGTCGTATCTACTTATCATTGCTTCCTTGGCGTATGTCAGGAGAAGCACTTCCTCTACTCCATTGTCGCCGTATCAAGTGATCGTGACACACTCAGCCAAAGCCGCTTTTCTCCCCTCTTTTCGTTCCACCAATTCGCTCCCCTTCCTTTCATGTGAAACTGTCTTTAATTGTAATCAATTGCGTAGTCGTTCCTTCGCTCATTGCATTGTCATCCGGCCGGTTTTCTGTGTTTTTTGCGCCCCCGGGATATGGGACTGGCAGGTACACCCGTGACCGGCAACCCCCTATAGGCGGCAATTTATCAACATAAAGCAAACGACTATCTAATAAATTGAAAATTGAAAATTCCATACACACCCGTACCCTTGAAGAAGCGATAGCGACACTAAAGAATACTCCATCAATTATTTAAGGAGATCAAGAAATGGACCTCTATATTTGTGTTTTTTTATGCGCCCATGGGATATGGGACTGACAGGTAAACTCGTCACCGGCACCTTCTACACGACTGAGAGCAGAAGTTCGAAACAAACCTCAAACCCATCATCGATCATGCTCCCGGGTAGGCGACGCCCGTGTGAGTGCATTACGTACCATTGTACGATAACCGTGCCGTACTGCGCGAACCCCACACGAGGCAAGTGTTGGAGTTTCACCAACCAAAGCCTTCCAATAACATGCAAACAAACATTGATGCATTCCCGGTTATGCGGCCGGCCGGCAATCAGGTCTGTATCACCGTTGGTAAACTACTACGGCTCGGTGCTCGCGCGCGCTGCGCAGAACCGCGTAAGTTGATTCGTTACAACTGTAATGCTTCAAAAATTACCGAGATGGCAACTCGGGGGGTTAGGGTTTGAAACCCTGATTCATGTATTGTAACATGCCCCCTCGTTCCTGTGTCCACTTTGGAACGCCATGACGTCTTCCCGCTGCTCTTCATAGTATTTTGGGTTCCTATTTTTGGTGGTCTCCTCTGCTTTTTCTTGTGAAAATATTTGAAACTTTGGAGCGCCATGCACGTGAGCGTTGTGTCCCGGGAAATCTAATAATCAAACCCCCAGTACAGTCGCCATCGTGTATAGTTCTTCTTGTAATCAAAACTGTACAGTCGTCGTCATATCGATATATCATCCATAATTTGCGCCAATCATAATAAATATATGCTATCAAAACACAAAAGTCCGGTATTTCCAATGCCTTTTTTGTAACATTGTTTTTTACTGAATTATTAATCCGGAATTTGCGTAAACCAACCGCTGAATCTTAGTCCAAATCAGAGCATAGATTGGGACAGAATATAAATTGGCAGATATACACAGATTGGGACAGAATATAAATTGGGAGGCGGCCCTAATTGACTGCAAATAATGAGCGCGGAGAGGATTCGGGCGATGCAGCCTCGGGTGCTCGCTGGGCCCCCGACAGTCTCACCCCTTGGCGGGTGTGACTGAGCGCTAGCGATAAAGTACCTGTACGCCGCCTGCGCCTTGTGCAGCATGATCGCCATCGGGCTCTGCGGCCCTGACGACTGGCGCGCCACGTAGGCGGCCTGGGTGTACGCCAGCAGCGCCGCACTCGCCTGCCCCAAGTGCTCCATCTCCACCGCCTGTTACACCACCCACCGACCTCTTAATTCAAGGAAAAGGGAGGGAGCCAAGGGTACCAAAGCAGAAATCGGGGTAATTGATATGTCACAGAGCCACCGCAAGGAAATAGGGTTTAGGGTTTTGTTAGGTTGCGGCATTAGGAATTGGATGAAAATGGATTACAAGAAGAACAACATGAGCACGGACAGGGACATTAGGAATTGGACGCTTAATTTCAAGATGGAGCATTTAGGAATAACAAGTCTTCGACGCTTGACTGATTTCAAAGTGTCAATAAGATTAGGAGAGGTACGGGTACACAAGATTAGGGTTTAGGGTATTGATTGTAGAGAGCCACGGCGAGGATGGAGAGCTTAGGGTTTAAAGTATTTCACAAGCAGAACATTGGCGTTTGGGGGGTTAAGTTGCAAAGAGACATCGCGAGCATATGAAAAGTGTCAAGCTGATGAGTTTAGGGTTTGATACCACCAGCATGTTATGCCCTTACTTGAAGAAAGCCACCGCATATCTAGGGCATATGGCGTTAGGGTTTACGCCTGCCTGATTGAAAAAGATGACGAGGATGGAAAGATAAAAGGTTAAGGATAAGGGAGGCAAAGCTTGTGTGTGCGCTGTTTGATTGCCACCGCTCGGGTGGTGGATTCCATTAGGGTTTAAGCTTTGAGATAGGGTTATTTAGGGCTTACTAGTTCAGTTAGGGCTTATGTTTAGGGTATTCAAATACCGTCAATTACGAAAGCTGTCAAGTGTACGGGTACCTGATTATAGAGAGCCACGGCGAGGATGGACAGCTTGGCGGCCAGCGTGGCGTCCCCCGGCTGCTCCCGCATCAGCCTGTCCGTCTCCGCCATCACCTCCGCGCCCCCCTCCACCGCCAGCTCCCCCTTCAGCAACTCAACCGCCTCATTCGCGTACTCCACCGCCTGCCAACCGAACTCACCCACGACTCAGCGCCGACTGCTCTCCCGGGAAAAAATATTTATATATAACCCGCCGCAGACGCTTCCTAGCAAGGTCGACTTTAGGTCATAGTAGGGCTTACCATAGGTTTCACGATTCAAGGCAGAGTTCATAAAATTGACTGTAGAAACTCGAAACCCTAGAAAGCCCTACCAGTAAAACACCCTAAGTAAATACCCCCCAAAATGTATAATGTGGCAACGAAGAGCGACAGTACAAGGCGATTACAATGTTGAATGCGGATGCTAACACGGCCCCGAGCGAGTAAGTGGGTGGGGGGGTGGGTGGGTGGGTGGGTGAGTGAGTGAGTGAGGGTACACGCGAGATTGTGTGAGTATGCTTAGTTGTTGACCATACAAATTCATGACATGAATGGACCGTCGAGGCGAGGTGGGGACACACACAACCTGCCCCCCCATGTCTTAGTACCAGTAAGAAAGGACAGGCGGCCGCTCAAACCGCAAACCGCTCTCCGGGCGCCGCACAACCCACCGAACAGAACAGACCCCTTCGTCCCACTCATGTAACCATTCAAAGACGACACCGGATCTAAATCAAGCACATCAAAACTGTTACACACACATAGATACAAACACACTCACATCTAGATCAACACACACACACACACACACACAAACTCACTTACACACACATATGAATACACACGCAAACAAACACACTCACAAAAGCATACACACAAACACACATACACCCAAAAACTCACTCACACACACAAACACTCTTACTTTCCCACACA
The DNA here is from genome assembly GCA_026401115.1 of Tetraselmis chui. Classification (NCBI taxonomy): domain Eukaryota; kingdom Viridiplantae; phylum Chlorophyta; class Chlorodendrophyceae; order Chlorodendrales; family Chlorodendraceae; genus Tetraselmis; species Tetraselmis chui. The sequence goes on along the minus strand of JAPMLY010000215.1, from coordinate 71,102 downwards.
CACGCGCACGCACACAAAACCCAGGCACGCACGCGCCCCAGATGGCAGAACCGCCCGAACCTCGTCGATGCCCTTGACAAACTAATCACCAAAGGGCCTCTCACTCCCGTCATTGAGGTAGAATAAAGTTCGGTTAGTAGGGGTCCCATATACCACTCACTTGCACATACATATAAATCCACACCCAAAAAACACTCACAAACGCATACACACATACACTCAAAAACTCACTCACACACTTAGCCACACACACGCACACACACAAAGGCACACAAACACACACACACACACACACACACACGCGCGCGCGCGAGCGCGCGCAAAGCCCAGGCACGCACGCATTCCAAATGCAGAACCGCCCGAACCTCGTCGATGCCCTTGACAAACTAATCACCAAAGGGCCTCTCACTCCCGTCATTGAGGTAGAATAAAGTTCGGTTAGTAGGGGTCCCATATACCACTCACTTGCACATACATATAAATCCACACCCAAAAAACACTCACAAACGCATACACACATACACTCAAAAACTCACTCACACACTTAGCCACACACACGCACACACACACACACACGCACACACACACACACACACACACACACACACACACACACACACACACACACACACACACACACACACACACACGCACACGCACACACACACGCGCGCGCGCGCGCAAAGCCCAGGCACGCACGCATTCCAAATGCAGAACCGCCCGAAACTCGTCGATGCCCTTGATAAACTAATCACCAAAGGGCCTAACACTCGCGTCATTAAGGTAGAATATAGTTCAGTTAGTAGCGGTCCAAAATAACTCAGAGGTAGCTGTTCACTCCGGAGACAAAGCCTCCCTGACGGACCAACAGCCATGCTGTGTCAAAAGGTCGAGAGCGGACAGTACAGGTCGGCAGAAAGGACAGAAAAGAAAAAGCCCTTTTTTGCGTTGTCACAGGAAAATGAGGGTCAGAGGTGAGAAGGTATAAATGAGGGTGACAAAGTATAAAGGTGACAAGGCGTTAAGGGATGACGGTGACAAGTACGGGAGGAAGGGGGGAGGGGGGGGGGGGGGGGGGGGGGGGGGGGGGGGGGGGGGTAGT
>JAPMLY010000215.1:30000-65000 GCA_026401115.1 Tetraselmis chui | reverse complement strand
TCCCTCCTCTTTCCCTCGAAAGCAGCTCGAAAAGGCAATCTCCAAACGACATGCGGCCATACAAGGGATGGATGCTCCCGCCCCATCCGGCACCGTCCCTCCTCCATCTGACCATTTCTTGTTGATTCACTTCCAAAACCACACACACACACACACACACACACACACACACACACACACACACACACACACACACACACACACACACACACACACACACACACACACACACAAAATGGCAGTAGACCATGCCCTTGCCAGTCTGATTACCTGCACCCCGCCCCACGATAGATGGAGTGACCTTGCATGACGCAGCACATTCACCCAACTACCTCTCTCTTCCATGTAAAATGACTTTATTAGCTACCTGAAACGACGGAGAAGAGTTTTGAATGTGTGCGCGTGTGTGTGTGAGTGAATGTATGCCCCCCCCCACCCCACCCCCTCACTCTTCTCCTCCCCCTGTCAGCATGTAGTGCCGCCATACGTGACAGAAGCCACTGTCGCGTGGATGAGATCAGCCCCTTCCTACCCCCACATCCGCAGCCCCTTACCAGTGAAAGGCTCTCGCGCACTGACTCCGCCTGAAGTGACGTTCTCACGGGTGCCGCTCTATCCACCGGCGCAGCGAGGGACAGGCTCTCCCGGATGATCTCCTCCTCTTCCCGAACCAAAGATACCCGTGGTGCAGGCGCCTCCGGGCTGCTGTGAATGAAGCTGCCGCTGAGGGTGAGCTCGCCCAAGCCGCTGTCCTCGAGTATGGACCGCTCCCCGCCGTACCCATATTCCGTCCCGCAGCTCGCCCCCGACGACGCCGGACGATACACCGACCGCTCGCCACGCAGCGGCGACCTGAATCCTGCGGCATCGAGGGGTTCTCTCCTCGGTGGGCTTTCGGCGGGGAGAGAGGCACGTCGTGCGGAGGCGGGCCGGAGCTGCGACGAGGACGGTCGGTAGTCGCCTGCTCGCTCCGCACGTTGATCAACATCACGAACCTGTACATCACCATCCCACGACTCCGAGCTCGCATCGTCGGAGACGAAGCCGCTGGCGGAGCCGCTCTCGCTGGACATCCTTCTTGCACCGAAAATACGACGCCTTCTCTCGATTCAGCACGATAACCTGTTATAGTCGGCTTTGTTAGTCCCCTGCCCCCCCTCCTCTCCTCTTACGCAACGGAAAGCTTTCGGTGGCGGAGGTGGTTTCCGAGCGAGGCGGCACGGGGGTCGTATCTCGCAGCTCGTAACCCTGCAGGGTAGCAAGCAGGGACTACCCGTACCCGCCAGTTGTGTTGGGATTTTACCGAGTCGTTTGTGTATGTGGCGATGGCAACTGGTGTAACGTTGGTTGTCGTGTCGCTGACGACCAGAACAGTCGACGCCGGTATCTACCACAGGGCTGGTAGTACCCGCGGTTGAGGTGCCACCCAGGATTGAACACCTGTACCGACAGTATCTCGCTACCTCCCTCGCCTGCTGTCAGCCAGCCCCGGAATACGTGCACTGCGGAACTGAAAGGTGATCAATGAATATAAGCCACGTCTTTCTGCTGCTCTTCACGGTACTGTGGGTTCCTATCTCCGCGACGCTAAGCAGGAGGGCTGTGCTGACGCTGTGCCATGCCTTCCTGTTCCTCGCGCTCAGGTTTTCTCCTCCTTTCCTCTTTTTCCTTAGTGCCCTCCGCTTCTTTTCCTTGCAGCAAGATTTTTTTCTATTAATTAATATAAGCCATATTATAGTACATCATTATCAGTACATGTACGTTCACGGTTGTGAACGTTATCAGTGAAAACGTTGATAAGGTACAGATAAACAAGATGTACAAGGGCCGTGATGTCTTCTGCTCCTGTTCACTAGGTTTATGTGTCTTGTTTACAAGAAGAACCAGATGAGCACGGACAGGGAAATGGGAGGGGAAACAAGAGGGCAAGAGTGACAAGAGGATCACGGAATCCAAAGCACAGCAAAAGGAAAGCACTACATTTTGCACAAACCTAGCAGATTAAACTAAGGAAACTCCTAGGCCACGCCGAGAATGCAACACGTGGAGGCGACAAGCGGCGCCTCACGCGCCGCTCGAGGAATCACGGGGACGCTTGCGGCCCATGGCGCGGGTGAAGAGCGCCGTGGCATGAGAAGGCATCCCAGCCGAGGAAGAAGCGGCCTCCACGCCGTCCGCAGCGGCGGACAAACCGCGCAAGACGTTGTCCGCGTGTGCAATGTAGGTTTATGCACAATGTACTGCTTCCTTTTGCCGTGCTTTGGATTCCGTGATCTTGTTGTCATTCTTGCCCTTTTATTTCCCCTCCCATTTTCCTTGTCCGTGCTCATATTGTTTCTCTTGTAATCAAGATACGTTGCTCATGTTCACTTCTTCTGTAATCATACATACCGTCCCTGGTGCACTCACACCTGTCGATACACACATTGTCTTACGGGCACCTCCGATAAAAGGTTATGGGCACTCATACGCGAGTTCTAATCCCGGCGACAACACGTGTCACAATGTGCAAATATGTGCTAGTCCGCGTCCGGAAGACCGGAACACCGGTGGCTTTATATTATAGGAATGTATGCCCGTGTACGTCCCCGTACATGCGCGTTCGCTATAGGAGTCTTGGTCCCATGCTCATCCGTAGCATCCACGTACTAATCCTTAGCACGCGACCGCGCGTAAGATGTTCCCGCGAAGATTGACACAAAGCGCCCAAGACCCGGCCCGTGCATAGCGATACATAAACAGTGTACAATCAGACTAATTGTTCATCCGAGGGCAATGTAGATCGGCAAGCCGTACCCAGGTACGGTAGCCGTCGACCCTTAGCGAGACGTGCCAAGTATCCGCCTTTTCCGCCATCCTCGTAACCGTATACGCCCAACACTCGATTGTATCGGTTGGACGTACGAGGCTCATGTTCAGAGCATTTCCTGACCTAAGCGTGCCACTTCATCTGAGCACATCCCCAATCCAAGGGCACATGCTACCACTCGCACGAAGAACTACCCTAACTGCTCAAACCCATCGACTACTCCCTTGCCGGTCATCATACAATGGCCCTGTTAGAGTTGGGAACGGATAGTTACACGAAGGTTGTGCCGGCCCCACAAGGGGGCCGGCTGTGGTGACTAGAGAAGTGAGAGGAGAGAGATGGTGGCCGGCGAAGGCACCGGCAGGGCCGGCTGACCGCCACTAATAGGGAATAGAGTACCGCTAATAGCATAACACTAAGTACTAGAATGACAAATAGCTACCTTGTACATAAGGACTGTGCAACGGGATGCTAGTGCTAACACCCCCCCTCAAGGTAGCCGAGGTCTTGACGTCGTCCTAGCTTGCGTTGAGGAAGGTGTCATCTTGGTAGAAGGTGTAGTGCTTGTAGCGTGTGTCTCCGGCCGGGTAGGTGTAGCGACATGCGCTCACAAGAACGTGCCGCTACCGGCGAGTTGCCGATATGAAGCGGTTCCAAATGTACTGCGTAATGTACTATTCTGACATGTAGCGGGAAAAACTGTCCACGGGGGAATTAGCCGACGCATGAGAGCGACCGGCGAGGAAGAAGCACAGCCAACAAGGCCGTTAGGAGCGTGTAGGCACGCAAAAAACATAGACGGGCGCTCGTGTTGACTCCCCCTTTTCGCCGAGGGAAAGTTAAGCTCCTCGCTAAGTAAGGTGAGCGTTCCGGCATTGCCTCGGGAAAAAAAATAACAAGTACTAATTAAAGTACGCACGGGCCGAATTTTCGCGGGTCGGTCTGAAAAACCAGATCCGGTCGAGAGCATCGGTAGGCTGAAGGCTAGGTGAGACAGAAAGCTTGGTGGGGCGAACGTGACGCCGGGCGCTTTACACACGCTCTTCTCCTTTTTACGTGGGAGATGGTAGGACAGTCGCGGATAACGCGCTCGAAGGCGAAGCGTGGGGTCGGTGGGACGATGAATCACTAGCGTGGCGCCGAGCGCTTTACACACGCTCTACTCTTTTTTACGTGGGAGTAGGTAGGACTAGCGTGGCGCCGAGCGCTTTACACACGCTCTTCTCTAGTGCAACTTGGTGGAGGGCCCATAGCCTTTTAGAGTTGGGAACGGATAGTTACACGGAGGTTGTGCCGGCCCCACAAGGGGACCGGCTGTAGTGACTAGAGAAGTGAGAGGAGAGAGATGGCGGCCGGCGAAGGCACCGGCAGGGCCGGCTGACCGCCACTAATAGGGAATAGAGTACCGCTAATAGCATAACACTAAGTACTAGAATGACAAATAGCTACCTTGTACATAAGTACTATGCAACGGGATGCTAGTGCTAACATGCCCAAGAGGTTAAGGAAGGCTGTTTTGGATTGTTTGGCTCAAAGGTCCGCTTGCGCGTACGTTCGCAAGCGGTCGACATGACACATCGGCGGCCGATAATATAAGTACATTAATGCAAAGTAGGTCGATAGTGTGTGATGCAAGAGCTAAGACAGCAAGACACGTAATGTTACCTTCAGGTAAGCAACACAGCATGCCAGCTGAGTTGCTTTATGTCCAATAATAATGTAGGCTGCAGGTTTAGGCACGTCGTGGTTCGGTTAAATACTCACTTGAGCTGGGAATTACAAAGTTCCAAAGATGCGAAACTCGTACCATATTTTCAATGAGCCCCCGGTGCCACTTAATGTGCTTTGCAAAGCAATCTGTGTTGATTGTAGATTATCTAGAGCACAGAGGTATATCTCATATGGAGCAAACAACGTGTTGCGTTCCCGCATGCGAAGCATGCCTTGCGTTTCCAACGCTTAGGGTTGTGGGGAGATGGGATAGGGTTTCGCACAGTGTTGGCCATGTCCACATCATCCGCAAGCCGAATACCTCCCCCGAACGGTAAGGAGTTAGCATGACTTATACCGTCACTAGTGCGCCTCATTTCGGAGGTGTCAAAAAACAAGTAGTTCGGGGAGAGTGAACGGGGGGCAATGTTTGCAATTGATCCTACCCGCCACCGCCACGTTCATAGCCTCGAGACACGAGAGTAGGAAGGCTAAAGGCAAGAAAGACAAACGGGGTGAAGCTTTCAGGGCTACTACCAAGTTTTATCCGCCCAGCGCGTACATGGCCCTTCCCATCCTTGGTGCGTTGACACAAGATGCCCTTTGCCGGCGTCCAACCACAATGTACGGAATAGTCGTCGGCGTACGCATCGGCTGGGGGGTCGTCCTCTCCACAATCCTCATCCTCATCTCCCTCCAACACTTCTCTCAAGAGGTTGGCGTTGGCTAATGCAACCCCTTGGGAGGGTGTAGGCGCCGGGGATACGGAGGAGTCGCCCCCGGGAGCGGTCACTAGGGTGAGGCAGTGGCGGCGGACGCCTAGATCTCCCGATATATCGGCATGGAAATCGGAAAACCGCACTTTCACCCACGCCCCGCTCAAGGCCACCACCACCTCCGTCACATATGCACTGTCAGGGTTTTGACAAGGATTTGCGGCGTTCCATCGGCCCAAAAAACCTGCGGAGACGCCGTTCGGGTGTATTTGAACCCGGGACCCAATGGGGAGCGCCATGGCGACGACAACATGTTCTGTTGATGATGCACCACACCGCGTTTAACCGCCCGACCTAGGATGATGAAAAGCCTATACTTGTAGGTCCATTGTCAAAGTTGAGGGGGCAATAAGGAATGCTTACACTCGGTGAGTGACACTGCATGTCATCTCACCCTCAGCAAGTGCCTAGCACTTGCCTAGCACAGGACACGCACTCACCTTGTGGTGAGCACACGCCAACATATATTCTGAGCCTTTAGATGATATCTAACGCTCAGCAACTTGCCACCATCAGCAACCTAATCCTCTCTATTGTTGATTGGCTTATCATCTTATAGTGCTGAGTCACAGCCGTACTATCACGATTCTACTTGACCAACATTGCTGTGTAGCAACTTGATTATTACACAAAACCATGTCTCGCAACACTCCCCCTTGCTACGCTGGCAATCCCATGATGGCATTGCACAACTTGCTATGCCTTGCACTCACTAATGGCTTGGTAAGCACATCAGCAAGCATGTTCTCCGTCGCACAATATTGCACCTCGATGTCTCCGCTCTCCACCTTCTCCCGACAGAAGTGGTACCTCACGTCCATGTGTTGGCTGCGTCCGGTCGTCATGCTATTCTTGCTGAGTGCAATACAACTCTGATTGTCCTCATGAATTGTGATGGGAGACCCGGAGTCTTGGTGAAACTCGTGGAGTAGTTGCTTCAAAATCATCGCCTCCTGAGTGGCCGCAGTCAGCGCCATATACTCTGCCTCCGCTGTCGACAACGCCACAGTTTGTTGCCGCTTGCTTTTCCAACTCACCGCTGCACCGTTGAGCATGAACACATACCCCGTGCGAGAGCGGCGCTCGCCAATATCACTCGCGTAGTCAGAATCTGACCATCCTACCACCTTTGATGAGGGTGCGCCACCGTACATCAACACCGACTCTGCGGTCCCCTTGAGGTAGCGAAGCACCCTCTTGGCTTGCTCCCAATGTGACTGAGAGGGGTCGGACATGTACCTACTAAGGTGGCTAACAGCCATGGTGATGTCGGGCCGTGTGCTTACGGAAGCGTACAACAAGCTGCCGATCAAGCTTTGGTACGGCACTAGACCGGGAGGCAACCTTGATGTCGACGTCTCCACACAATTGCTCAAAGCATCGACCGCCATAGGTGAGCCCACTGCCTTGCAGCCCATCATGTTGAAGCGCTCCAACATATCTAAGACGTATTGCTGTTGTCCAATCCTGATGGTGCGGCTGCCACGATCACGCTCGACTGTCATGCCAAGCAACCAAGACACTGGACCGAGGTCTTGCACGTTGAACCTTTCGCCGAAAGCCTACTTGAACCCAACGATGAAGCTACCCGCTGGTCCGACGATGATGCTGTCGTCCACGTACAACGCCAAGACATAAAGCTCACCCTCCTTGATGAAGACGTAAATGCCGGGATCCACCTTGGATTGGGTAAAGCCATACTCCTCTAGCCATGTTGTGATGGTCTTATTCCAGTTCCTTGGAGCTTGCTTGAGGCCATACAATGATTTCTTCAACAAGCACACTCGCTCCTCTCCATTGATGTCGAAGTGACGGAATCCTTCCGGCTGCCTCATGTAGATTTCCTCCTCGATATCGGCCTACAAAAATGCCGTCACCACATCAAGCTGCTCCACCTCCCAATCATTATAAGCAGCAAGCGCGAGCAACGTTCGAATAGAAATCACCCTCACTGTGGGAGCGAAGGTCTCGTGGTAGTCCACACCCTTCTCCTGAGTAAACCCGCGAGCCACAAGTCTTGCTTTGTACCTTGCAATCTGTCCATTGGCATCGCGCTTCAGCTTGAACACCCACTTGGAATCTACGAGTTTGCGACCGGCAGGACAAGGGACCAATGTCCAGGTTTTCCGAGATACAAGTGAGTCGTACTCGCTCTTGATAGCTGCCTCCCACTCCCCCGATTGGGGACTCCTCAGCGCTTGCTTGTATGACACCGGCTCTTGAACGGTCGGGCTGCTGGCTGACTTAACAGCTGCGGCACTTCCCGCAGTCCATCCATCTCCCGAAGCGCCCGCTGAACGGAGATTATACCTTGGACTGGGTACGCATTGCTGTGGTGCGGCAGTGGATCGAAGATTATACCTTGGACGTGGAGTCTCCCCCGAATGCATGTCCCGTTCCTCTTCCGTCGACCCGGAATGCTACCGCGACTCCCGTAGCGGCGACTCCCCCGAAGGTGTATCCGGTTCTTCGCTACACATGGTGCGCGGGATGTTGTCCTCTTCATCATCATTGCGTTGCTCCGCATTGCTCTCCCCCATGGAGAGGACTGCAGCCTCATCGAACACCACGTTGCGACTGCTCACCACCCGACGAGTAGCAGGATTGTACACCAACCACGCAGGTGATTCGGAAGCATAGCCCACAAAGACACCCTTCCACGCGCGATCGTCAAGTTTGCGGCGTTGAGACTTGTCAACGTGGACATAGGCCGGACAGCCGAAGACCCGCATGGAGCTAAAATCAGCTCGTCTACCGGTCACCAAGGTGAAAGGTACACCGCCGGCTCCGCTACTATGCACACGATTGCGGACATGCACCGCAGCGGCCATCGCTAAAGCCCAATACGATTTAGGCAGCGCGGCTTGCCGGATCATTGACTGCGCCATCGGGACCAATGTCCCCCACTGCCGCTCAATACGGCCATGTTGCCAATGCGCGTAAGGGGCAGTGATCTCCACAGCGATGTTGAACTCATCCAAGAGGTTTCGGAAGGCAGCACCTAAGAGCACCGTGTCATTGTCCACCCGAAGACGACGAACCGTGTGCCCCAGAGAACGGATCGTAGTCAACATGCGACGGAACGAGGCGGGAGCCTCATCCTTGGAGCGGACCGCATCATGCAGCATGAAACGGCTCCGGAAATCAACCGCACACAAGCTGTACCGCCGTCCTCCCAAGGATGGAACACTCATAGGACCGCAAAAGTCTAAGCCGAGGACCTCAAAGACACCAACGTTCCGGTCAGCCGGCTCACGAGAGATACGGCGGACGTGCGACTTACACACAGCACACGTCTCACAGAAGCCCAACTTCTCCGACGCAGAAAACGCCACACCCTCCACCTGAGTGGCCAAGAGCCCGTCCAATTGCGACTCGCCAAGGTGACCGAGTCGGGAATGCCACAACCGTTTTTCCAATGGCGCAGTGGCGACCGAAGCGGTAGGAGTCGACGAAGCAACCCGCGCCGGCAACCACACCAATAAATGCGCGCGCTCCAACGGAACCACCACGCCAGCACCATGACCGGCATGAAGACGAAGGTGGTCCACGGGATCAGCTAACACCACAGAATGACCTTGTCGCCGAGCTTGGGTGAGGCTGAAAAGTCGATGGTAAGACCACGACGCACGACGGGATAGCTCAGGAACGTGGAGCACATTCTTTAGCGTGGCAGGAATCTCCTCTCCATCTTCAGCCTTCACAATGATTCGGACCGAGCCCACTCCAACAGCGCGGGCGCTGATACCCTTCACCCAACGCCGGTCGGTGAGCGCTCGATACTCACAGAAGTCACGGCGCATACTAGTCATGTGATGGCTGGCGCCGCTGTCGGCCAACCACATCCACGTTTCCCCATCGCGCTCGAACATGTGTCGAGCCTCGGAGAATGGCCTCGCAGGGGTGGCTGTCACGTCCATGACCGCCGGAAAAGTAACCGGGGAGTCCACTTGCGCAGAGTTACCTCCGGTGTTGTTGACGGGGCACTCGGACCTGCGATGGCCCTTCTTACCACAGCCATAGCAAACACCACGAAAAATTCTCGCTCCGCCTCTGCCATATGAGGTACGACGAGTAGTCGCAGCTCCTTGAAGAGATTTCAGTTGGTCTTGTAGCTCGGAGACTTGTCGCTTCAAAAGTTCAGTCGTTGAGTCATCATGAGACGCTGCAAAAGCCGTAGGCGTTGGGGGCTCCGTTGTATGTGATTGCGCACGACTCTCGATGCGCATGTCCTTTTGACGAAGATCACGCTTGACGGTATCCATGCTGAGGTCGTGTACGTCCCACGTGTCGGTGATGGAGTGGTATTCGCTGCGCAGGCCCTTCACCAAGTACATGATGATACGCCGGTCGTGGACGACGTCCCCAACTCGGGCAAGCTGCCGTTGCAGTCGAACTAACCGGTTCAGATATTGAATGCCGCTCTCGCCGTCCGCTTGCGGCGTCTCCAAGTCCTGCAATAGTTTCGTACACCGGTAAATACCATCGTCCTCATAATGATTGACTAACGTAGTCCAGGCAGTGTGGCCGCAGGTCTTGTCATCCTCGCTAACATTTTCGATAATGGAAAGGTCGTCCACCGGCAGCGCAAGAATCAATGTGGAGTACATGTCGACTTGTTGTTGAGAGGAAGCGGCACCATCCGACGACAAAGCCGGAGCCCACTTTTGCATCAAGCCAAATGCACGAAAACGTTTCTTCCACACGTCAAAATCTCGTCTCTCCCCACTGAACTTGGGTAGTTTCACGGAGTCCATATCAGGTACGTCGGATGCGCTCGCAAGAGAACCAGAAAATCAGGAATAATGCCAACAAGAAAAGCACCAAGTACCGGTGAAGAGGCAGGCAACACGGCTCAGAAAAGGAGACGACAAGGGCTGACCGAAGACGCAATTGTACTCCCGGAGTCTATACAGCCAAGGCAATCAGAAACGAGTCTCAGAAGGTCGGTCAAGTGACGTCGTACAGGAGTGCTAGTACACTTGTGGTAAGATGCCTTTCCAAAAATTCAGCCGGACCACTATCGGCTTTCACGAGAAAAGAAACTGGCGGGTGACAAGCTCCGGAAGCGAATAAAATTCCAGAAAGCGCCAAGCTATAACAAAGAAAAGCAAGCCGATCTTCACGTCACACGAGTCGGCGTTCGGGGGTTGAAGCCGGCTCCAAGCGACACAAACAAGTCGCTACCAGCCGGGTATCGAAGTAAAGCTACAAACACAAGCAAGAGCCAGCCACTTTATGAGCCAGCCGCTCCTCACGTATCGTGCGACACCACAAAGGCCTACCACTCTTCGAGAAGCAAGCTCTAGGTTCCAGTCAAGACAAATGACTCCAACAACTAGCAGCTTGAGGGCCCATAACCTGTCAAAGTTGAGGGGGCAGTAAGGAATGCTTACACTCGGTGAGTGACACTGCATGTCATCTCACCCTCAGCAAGTGCCTAGCACTTGCCTAGCACAGGACACGCACTCACCTTGTGGTGAGCACACGCCAACATATATTCTGAGCCTTTAGATGATATCTAACGCTCAGCAACTTGCCACCATCAGCAACCTAATCCTCTCTATTGTTGATTGGCTTATCATCTTATAGTGCTGAGTCACAGCCGTACTATCACGATGCTACTTGACCAACATTGCTGTGTAGCAACTTGATTATTACACAAAACCATGTCTCGCAACATCCATATAGGTCTTAAGACCCAGTGGAGCCACTCATTTGGGCAATTGAGACTAACTTGGTGGCTGTGCTATATTTTCCGGGTAAGCGTACCCAGGTACGCCTTAACCGTAGCCATGTACGCTACCCTTAGATGAACAACTAAGGAAACAACCTTTGAGGCGGTACTTGGCAGCGCGCCAGGTTGCCAACGGGATGTTCCGGTAAGAGAAGCACGTTGTATACATACGATGGTGTCCAAATAAGCCCGTGTCCATACTGGTAGATTGTTGGAAGTGTCGAAGGCTGACACGGAAGTGCCATCACCACGAATTGAACCCGGCACCTCCGTGTCCGGAGCCGTACGCCGTAACCAAGTACCGCGCCTAAAAGTCGGTACCCGCTGGGGATATATCTCATATATATACCCCCGTACTGCCCGAGCAACGGGCTCTCGCAGTACATCCACTATTGGCTAGGTAGTAGGGCCAAGACTCCCCCGGAGTACAATGTACGGATGTGTCCATTATCGTGCCCACCACGGGGATCTCACATCAGTAAGTAATTCCTAAGCATCGCCTAGATTAAGATTTCGCAGTGATGTACCTAGTACACAGTACACCAATTGACTATGAAATTGAAAATGAAAATAATGAAAATGAAGTTGACTGGTTACCACTTCCGGTTAGGCTTGTTACTACCTTTCTCTTTACAGTGAGCGCATCGCATTCGCCCCACTCTCCTTGTAGTCATATGCACCAGCCCATGTGCCAAGCTTGTTGTGGTCATTGTAACTACTATCGTATCATGCTTCCCTAGCGAACCATGCACCGCGTTCAACAAGTTATGGGCTCCGCGCTAGATAAATATAGACAAGTTACTTTTTTCATGACGCCATAGATCGCGTCGCCGATTTTGTTTTTCGGACAACTCTCGCTAACTCTCCATTACTTAAAAAGTACTTTTACCGGCGGCGCGCACCATCCCCGCTGCTATCCTCCCAACTTGCAAGCGTCAGACGACCCGATCAGCATCTCATACTCACTGGCCACATTCGGTCAGTAAATCCAGATCGCATATATGTCCAATCATTGGAGGGGGCGCATTTATTTGGGTGAACACCCCATCTATGTGGTGCACGTCACCCTCCAGCGGCACTCAACACCAGCCACAAGTCGCCTCGACGATACCAGGGGCCCCACTTTCAGTGGGTTATACGGCAAGGGCGTGTGAGGCATCCCGGGTCATCTAGGCGACGGGTCGGCGGGCATCATGCCGTCTCACAAGACCCACCGCTAGGCACAGCTCGTTAGTGGATTGTTCCACTTTTCCCGGTCTTTTTTATGGCGCCGAAACGCGGCACAGCCACTCCCCACCGCGGTAGCGCACGTGGCGAGTCCGCACGCAGATCTGCGTCGCCCAACCTTGCTCCGTCGGAAACGGCTTCCAACAATGCTACGACGATATCCATGATGGGAACAATTATGACGAAGCTCACCGAGTTTTACACTCGCCTCGCGTCACTCGGACTCTTTTAAACCCCCTACCCCCATCCCAACTCCCGTAACGGACGAACTACGCCATCCCTAGTCGAGAACTTCACCCCGCGCACTTCATGTGCCCCATCAACTATTTGAACCTCCACAACGCCTTATCATCGATATAGATATGTTCCTACCATCCCAACTGGAACGTGAGGGCCTCGAATTGGACGCAAGCCTCCGCCACATTAAGCTCGACCTCATGATACCGGACCATCAATTCAAACGCTAGAAGGCGGCGTTCCTCAACTTCATCCGTCCGAAACTGCCTCACATGATTACACAGTTGGTCCTTCATCATTCCCGCGCCCTTTTCCACAAGAAGTCAAAGGACGCCATTAAGACCATCCCCGTTGTTGCATTGCGCGGGTGACAACCGCCGTGATCGCCGGGCCCTCGACCTAGTCAGCGCGGCTCAACATGACCGTGGTGCAACATCTCGGCACTATCTTTGTGAGCGCATGGACACCAAAAGCATCGCACTCACTATGCGGTTGGCACGCGAGCTCTGTCATATCCTAACCATTTAGCTAAGTGCTAGTATCTTACATTATTTATTCCTCTAAATGGTACCTATATCTTAGCGATATTCAGTGACTCTGTTATTGTCATCACGGCAGTACAACTGTATCGCCGTATTTTCCCTCGACAGTACAGAGTTACTAAGTATCTCTTCTAGATAGTTCGTTTCTAGATAGTTCTAAGAGCTTGTGCGATAAGGTTAGATAGACGGTAGAGATAATCTCAGATAATCTGTATCACTAGTAATAGTTCGGTTTAGTTAGCAAACAACACAAGCTACAGGTTCTAAGGTTGTTTCTCGAACACTTGAGGTGTGGATATTTAAGACGGGGACTTATTGGTAGAGAGGGAGAGACCGGTACAGACCAGATTACGCCACACCCAGATTTTAAGAAAACATGTTCCTAAGACAATCTTATTAATTCTCTCTACGCTGTATAATTAGATCCAGAGATTAGGTTCTACTATTAGTCTAAGGTTGCCAACTTAGCCTAACCAAAGTAGCACATCACACGTGGTTTCGGAGCCTCAAAACATGTAGACGAGACGGAGATGTCTAACCGAGTAGGAGAGAGACTACGAGAGGAAGTTGATGGTCGACCAGAGGGGGCGCCTTCTGGGCCGACACAACTGACGTCGACAGATGGTGGAAGATAGGCAGTGCGAGAAGGATCGAGTCCCACGATGGAGCCTATGTCGGTACACGTCACCGAGATGCTACAACGATTAAGTAACCGAGTTGACACTTTTTCGATTGAGCTATCTCAACTGCGTGACCACGTCGACAACGGTTTCAGACATTTTGAAGGACAAGTGAACAGAAGCCGAGAGACGGAGAATTTTCTTCGAGGAGAACAGTTGAGATCGGAGAGGACGCGAGAGGTGCCGAGCATGATGCCGAACGATGTCAAACCAGCCAAGATCAAGAGCATCGCTACGACTAACATCGACGAGCTGAGAAACTAGTTCCGACATGCACGAGGGTATCTACGGTATCACCGCGTTAACCTTGAAGAGCAAAGAGGAGTGTAATGGGTATCTGGCTTTCTGGAAGGCCCAATATCGAAGTGGTGGTACTCCCAAGTTGCGCAGACTGGAGATGAAGTCGGTGGAGGATTTTCCGGAGTTTCTGAGATGGAGAAATCCCTAATTCAGGAATTCTGCGGAAGAACACCGCCGGAACAAGCGAGATTGAATTTGGACAAGGCGCGACAGAAAACCACGGTAATTAAGTATGCAAATTACTTTCGAGAACAATTATTGGAGCTTCCTCACCGTCATGAAGAAGATAACGTACATGACTTCCAGCGCGGTATGAGACCCTCGAATCATAAGGAGGTTGCCCTGAAAAACCCTAAGACCCTACACGAGGCGATTCAAGCAGCTCTGCGAGCGGAGGCAGCGGAGACCAAGATTGAAAGGACCCAACGTTCGACAGGCCGACTGAACGCCATCGAAGAAGACAGCGACTTTTCAGAGGTAGCGGAGGAGATCGACAGTGAGTCGGAGGAAGATTCGCATGGCGCGACCGAAGAAAAGCCGCGGGAGCTGTACGAGATTAGACGCCTCACTCAAGAAGAGGTCGAGAGATTTAAGAAGGAGGGCAAGTGCTTCATTTGCCACAAGAAGGGACACATGGCTATCGACTTCCCAGACAAAAAGAACAAGAAGAACGACAGAACGAGGAAATCCCGGCCGGGAAAGTGAGACATGAGTCGGCAGCTCGCGGCAAGCTGCATGATGAGGTTTCGTCTCCTACAGCGACTCAGGAAGAGACCAGAACAGAAGAAGTACGAAACCCGTTACCTCAAATGACATTGAGGCCAGTCTTTAGGAGCAAGGACTTTATCGACTGGATGATGAATAGGGAGTATTTCCTGAAGTACTCTCAGACCTACGGACCTTTTGACTTAGATGGAGCTAGCGATAATGACGGCCTTAATTCTCAAGTGGCGGATGATTTCTGCTGTCCGGCGCGCCCATTTCAGGAGAGAGATTTACAAAAGTACCGGAGAATTTGGCTAAATGCGCCATTTAATGAATTAGAAGAATTTTTGGGCCATTATTTGCGGAATAAACTGCTTCATCCCCATCTGAGAGCGGTTATAGTGGTTCCAAAATGGAGGGCAAAACCATGGTTCAAGCTGCTGAGGAATTTCCGACTTGTCGACGAGTTGGCGGCGAAAGAACATGTGTTTACCTGCCCTACGAACGATGGAATAGAAGGAAGAAGGCAAGATGTTGGACCGACAAGATGGACGACGCAAGTCTACGTCGACGACACCGATCGAGTTCGATTTCTGCCTGAAAACCTACAGAATCCCCCGAAGACCTATTGAACTCACTCGACGACTCTTGTTACCGATGGCCGACGAGTGTTACTAGCGAAAGAGGACACTGGCATGGTCTGGTTTCCTGGTGGCAAACACGAGATTGAAGACGCGACCCCGGAATGCACAGCAGTGCGAGCTCTTACGGAGACAACTGGATTTAAGGTGAGCGAAACAAATTTACGCCTTTTAGGGACGGAGTCTTCCGGACAGAATAAGCGCTACGTGTATATCGCTCGCGTTCGACCCGGATCGATACCGGACGCTACGTCAACTTCTCGGGCAGTATGGGCTACCTGGAAGGAATTAATTTCGGCACGGCGTACGGGTTATCTAGTCCGTGGAGATCACGAGTTCCCTCTTCGTTACGAGACTTTTGGGAAACCGATCGACGGGTGGATGAACAAGAACGTCCGACTAGAAGACAGTGTTCCTGCGACGCTACATGTATCCACAACCCAGTCTGGAACAAGTCTGTTAGTGTTGGGAGGCACCTTACGCGGACATCGATGCCGTATTTTGGTTGACTCTGGCGCTTCGGAAAATTTCTGCAAGGCTGAGTGGGTACGGGAGCATCACATCCCGACGGTTACTGGAGAGAAATACCGGATAAAATTGGCAGATGGTAGTACAACTACGACTCGCCAGCGACTACGGAATGAAGTGCTCACAGTAGGGACCCTGGATATACGTCTGGACGCAATTATGACAGAGCTGGATAAATTCGACATCATCCTCGGTCAACCTTGGTTACAAGTCGTCAACTCGGATATAGATTGGTCTCCTAAAACGATTCGCGACCGTAAAACTGGCGAAGCTATGGTGTCTGGCTACGAGTACACCGTACCTGTGGCAGTACATCACTTGGAGGCGGATGCGATGGCAAAGCTGCTTAGACAACAACCCGCGGACCTCTTCGTGATTGGACTACGAGAAGTACAAGACGCGGTCGACGACATCAATACTGATCAACAACCTGAGTGGACGACTTCGTTACGAGATTCCCTGAATGAGTTTACGGACATCATCAAGGAGCATGACGGTCTACCGCCAACTCGCGAGTGCGACTTTGAAATTAATTTGGAGTGCGATGAACCACCTAAGGAGTGAACGTACCGTATGTCACCAGCAGAACTCCGGGAGGTTCAGGTACATTTACAAGACTTACTCGCAAAAGGCTGGATTCGTCCGTCTAAATCTCCGTACGGTGCCCCGATTTTATTTGTACGCAAGAAGGATGGTACCATGCGCATGTGCGTAGTCTATCGGAAACTCAATGACCTTACAAGGAAAGACCGAACACCGTTACCCCGGATTGATGAGTTACTCGACTCGCTATATGGGGCTCACTATTTCAGCACGATGGACATGTATAAAGGCTATCATCAAGTTCGAGTCAAGGAGCGCGACATACATAAGACAGCATTCCGAACTCATTACGGATTGTTCGAGTACTGCGTTCTACCCTTTGGACTTTGTAACGCCCCAGCTGGATTCCAAGCGATGATGAATCGAGTTTTGGCCCCGTATCTTGGCAAGTTTTGCGTGGTATATTTGGACGACGTGTTGATCTACAGTAAGACGGCCGACGAACACCTCGAGCATATTCGACTCGTGTTACGAGAGCTGCAGCGACACCAATTGCATATCATACTCTCTAAGTGTTACTTCGGACGATCGAGCGTCAATTTCCTTGGGCATGTGGTGGAAGTTGGACAGATCCGAATGGACCCCGACAAGGTGGAGGCAGTACAAAATTGGCCCCGACCGAAATCTGTGACTGAAGTACGTGGATTTCTGGGACTTGCTGGATATTACCGGAGGTTTATCAACCAATTCGCAACCCTAGCAACCCCATTAACGGACCTGACCAAGAAGACACCGGAATTTCGCTGGACTCCTCAAGCCGAGTCAGCATTCGAGCAAATTAAAGACGCGATGGTACGTGCACCAGTCCTGGTAATACCTTACACTTCTCCTAATGCAAGGTACACACTGTACACAGATGCTTCTGGATTTGCAGTAGGAGTTGTGCTGTTACAAGACCAAGGTATTGGATTACAACTTGTTGCGTACCATGCTCGAAAGATGAACAAGCATGAGGTACTATTGAACCATGCAAACACAGTTAGTGTGGAAGATAACGTACGCAAACGTAGTTACAGTCACAGTCCCGCAAACGGAACAACAGAAGTGGGAGAGCTGTAGCCTAGCGACAGCTCTGTACCGAGTCAAACAGTTTATCGGTATGTCCGATCTAGACATGTACTAATCATATCTAGAGTAGCTTACAGTAGCTATCTGCAACTAATACGTATGCGGTATTACTTACAACACTCCCCCTGAAGGTAGCTACGGGATGAAGCGTTGCATTGGGTCTTGTCCTCCAAGGATCGCACTTCGGTGTCGTGCTAGTGCAGGTCCTGGGAGGGGTTTGGTGAGCATGTCAGCCACCATCTGGTCAGTGGGGAGGTACCTCAACTTGATGGTCCCTTGCTCCACGTGGTCTTTGAGAAAGTGCCACTTCAGGCCGATGTGTTTAGTCTTCTCGCTGACCAAGGCATTCTGGGAGTATGCAATGGCGCTTTGGTTGTCCTCCCAGATGGTGGTGGTTTCGGTGATGGGGGAGTCGAAGATTTCCCCCAGCAAAGCCTGTGAGTTGGAGACTGTGGTCCAGGCCCCCCCCCAACGTCAGGCGCATGTTGATGGTGCCATGGAGGTAGCGGAGGACCTTTTTCAGAGCTTGCAAGTGTGCCTCGGTGGGCGAGGCTTGGGCAGAGCCGAGGATGCTCAACGCCGTGGAGACATCGGGGCGTGTACAAACGGCGGCGTACTGAAGGCTGCCCAGGAGGCTTGGGTAGACGTCCTTGGCCACTCCTGTGAGAGAAGGCGAGTTCAAGTGTGCAAGGCCGGCGAGGAAGCCTGGGTCCATCGGAAGGGACGACGGCTTAGAGTCAGACATGCCGTACTTGGCGAGGATGTCGCGCAGGTACTTGGACTGGTCCAGCGAGATTGTGCGCGTGGAGCGATCGCGGGTAATGTGCATGCCGAGGAGTTGGGAGAGGTCGCCTAGGTCCTTGATTTTGAACCGTGCTCCGAGTTGGGCTTTGAACGATGCGAGCCAGGTGGCATCATTGCAGGCCGCGGGAATGTCATCGACGTACAGGGCGATCATGGCGAAGACGTGGCCGGCGCGATAGATGTAGATGCACGGGTCGGAGACGCATTGTTGCCATCCATGGTCGACGAGCCACGCACGAAGTAGCATGTTGAACTCGCGGGGGGACTGCTTAAGGCCGTAGAGGCAACGCTTGAGGTGACAAACCTTGGACGTTCCATCGGTGAAGCCGAGGGGCTGGCGGATGTACACATCCTCCCGGATGGGGGCGTAGAGAAACGCTGTGTCGATGTCAAGTTGGCAGAGTTCAAGGTCGCGGGCGGCTGCAATGGTTAGGAAGAGACGCAGGCTGGCCATGCGGATGACCGGGGAGAAGGTCTCCGTGTAGTCCAGTCCAGCGCGTTGACTGCACCCCTTGGCGACGAACCGCGCTTTGAAGCGGGAGACGTCGCCGGCTGTATCCGACTTGACTTTAAAGATCCACATGCTGTTAACGACCATGCGGCCGGGGGGGAGGTCCACAAGGTCCCACGTGCCGTTGCTGATGAGGGAGGAATACTCCTGTTGCATAGCGGCTTGCCATTGGGGGGCTTGGGCGCTGTCCAGCGCAGCTCGGTAGGATTTTGGTTCCACACACTCTCGGGCGGAGAGGAGGGCGACGGCAGTAGGGGACGTGCCGGCAGGTGTGTGTGGGGGACCAGTGACAAGGTTGGGGACGTGAGGGTGCTCAAAGATGTCCTCTTGAGCTTTTCCTTGTTCAGGATCACAACACGCCGTGACGAGTGTGGGTGGGTAGTCGGACAGGTGGGCAACCATATCGCCGTAGCGAATGGGGTGGGAGCGGAGCCGAGCATGGCGAGGGGTTGGCGGGGGGGGTAGGGGTGTGGGTGATGTGAGGTCAATGGGGTGGGATAGGGGTGAGTCTGCGGGGACGTCGTCCGAAGAGTCGGTGATGGCCGAGTCGACGGAGGGTTGTGTGTCGAAGCCTGGGGTGTCTTCCTGAAAGACAACATGTACGGAAGTGGTGATGCGACGTGTTTCCGGATTGTAGACACGATACCCGGGTGCGTCAGGGGGATAGCCCACCATGACGCCGCGAAATGCTTTTTCACTGAGTTTCCGACGTTGTTTGTCGGGGACCTTGGCGAAAACGGCGCAGCCGAAGACGCGGAACTTGGAGGCGTTGGGCACTGACGACGTAAGGAGTGTGAGGGGGACGCCCCCATTAGGTCCGACCGAGCGACTGTACGTGCGGTTGCGAAGGTACACAACTGTGCTGACAGCGCACGACCACATGGAGTTGGGAACGGCCATGTTGTGGAGCATCGCCGATGCATTGTCCCGGATGGTGCGCCAGGGACGTTCGGCCTTGCCGAGCATGTGGTGGGCGTATGGGGCAGAGAACTGTACCCCGACGCCGAGGTGTGCGCACATCTGGCGAGTGACAGCAGCTTCAAACACCGAGTCTGAGTCAAATTTGAGGACCGGTGCGAACGCGCCCGTCTGGGAGTGATGGCGGGCATGCAGGTGTTTGATGTCCAAGAGGATGGTTTCCAATTCCGAACATGCGTCGTCTTTAGACTTAAGGAACCGCACCCACATGTAGTTGGTGTGATGGTCGATGACGAGCAAGCAGTAACGGAGGCCATGTGGGGAGGGGACATTGACCGGGCCCCAGAGGTCAGCGGACAGGTTGAGGAGGGGGTGGGATGGCTTCGCGCAAGCGGCTGTGTTGCGTGGTGCAGCTGTGGCTTTGTGAAGGAGACAAGAGTCGCACGAAACTTTGGTTACAGCGCTAGTTAACACAGGGCTAGTCGGGACACCGTGAGTATGTTGGGCCTGAAGGCTTTGCATGTTGAGGTGGCCATATCGACGGTGCCACAGGACGGGATCACACTGGGCAGTAAGGGCAACCTGAGGGGAGGGGTCAAGTGCCGGCGGTGCGGATGGGCTGGAAGGGAGGACCGGCTGGTGGGGAAGGAGGTAGAGACCGTTTCCGGACGGTTCTAGCACACCCATGCCTGTGGGTACCAAAAGCAAACCAGTGTCAGAGTTGGAGGGGAATATGAATTCACAACCGCTGTGAGTTTGCATCCAGCTCACACTAAGGAGTCGGCCGATACGCTGTGCTGAACGAGATGATAGGTCAGGGGTGTAGAGTGCATACACAGTGCGGTGAATGAGCTGGCCAGAGGCAAGTCTGACAGAAATTCGCACAGAGCCACTGCCCTTAACGTCAACGCCGACACCGCCCACGCGAGAGGGAGCGGATGGGGGCGTGAATTTCACGAAGTCATCTCGGAACGCAGTGAGGTTAATCGAGCAGGCGGAATCAACGACCCAAAACTTTGACAGATTACGACCCGGGGCGAGGGAAGAGGAGAATGCCACAGAGCTGAATGGGACACTCACCTCGTCGTCAGCGTAGTCATCAGCGCAGTCCGCGAGGGTGGGTAGGCAGTCGGTGTCATCGGCGGGGGCGTCGTCGGCAGGGACGTCGCTCAGCAGCGCAGCGTGAGCAGCGGGGGTGCCGTCGGCGGCGCCGTACTTCTGGACTGTCAGCCTACGCTTGGCGAGATTCCACTTAAGGATAGCGTCATCCGTGGCAGTGCACGCGGACATGAGATGGTGAAGGCTGCCACAAACGCCACACTTGTTGGGTCGATGGCCGCGAGGGTTACGGTGTGGTGGGCCTCGACCGCTGTGCGAGCCGCGGCCCGCAGCGACGAACGCGGAGATGGGAGGAGGTGATATGGCCGGAGCGGTTGCGTCCGGAGCAGGGTCGTCCTCCATGTTGTGCGCAAGGTGGAGAATGCTGGCCATAACTTCATCAGCCGACATGATGTAGTCCGTGTCAAAGGCGTTGATGACGCATTGCTTCGCCTGACCGTGTGGGCCGCTGCTGGAAATACCGCGCAGCATGAGGAGACCGAGGTGGTGGGGGTGGATGGCAACGGAGCCATCAACCAACTGGCATGTGTCGTTGTACTCGTCAAAGGTCTGGCGCATGTAGTGGACATAGTCACTGAGTGACTGACCAGGGCGCTGTCTGACCGTCAGGTTGTCTAAGAGGGACAAGGAGCGAGCAAAAGACCGACAGTCGAGGCGTTCACAAAGGATGTCCCACGCGGCAGCGGCGCAGTCAGGGCGTGCTGGAGAAACGCATTTCATGGCTTGGTCAGCACGCTTATTCGCGCTGGCTGCATGGAGAAGCAGCGTGTAGGCGTAGTGTTGCGCTTGTTCGTCGAGCCAGACGCCGGAGTCGCGGATGGCCAGCTGAGGAATGAGGTATGCGGCCTTGATGGAGAGGAAATTAAGGAAGGTCCTCTTCCATTGCTTGAAGTCCGTGGTCGGGCACATGACGGGGACCGACATCTTCATGGACCGGTTGAGGGCGTCCTTGTCGAAGCCGGGGGCTTCGTGTGCCGCCCGGTTTATGACCACCGGGTCAATAGTGGGGCGACGACGGCCCCGGGGGGTGGGGTCGCCATGTTGGAGTGGGGGAGAGTGCCGGCCATGAAAGGGAGGAGGTGGTCCACCGGGAAAGGGAGAGCGGCCGGCCATGGGACGCGGAGGGCCGTACGAGTGCGGGTGGTCACGGTGGTCACGGTAGGGGGGGATGAGATGAGAGGGCGCCTCCGTGATATGGGGGCCGGGGTGGTGAAGGGCATATCCGGCGTGGGGGAAGGGGGGAGGTGGTGGGAGGTGATCAACCCGGATGGCGTGACGCGAGGGGTCGTAGTGCGCATCGGCACGCGCGGGCTCGCGGGGCGCATCGTGGCGGCGCTGTGCGACTGTGGGGTCGCCAACAGGGGCTGCAGCAGGAAAGAGTGTTTCTGCGTCCGGGGTGATGAAACCAGGCTGGGGATGTTCAAGCAGGTGGAGGGTGTGGCCGTCGTGGCTGTCCCGGACGGGTTCGAGTTGGGCATCGTGGCGGCGCTGAGCTACAGGGGGGTGCGGATTAGCACCCGCAGCAGCAACAGCACCCTCGGCCGACTGCGAGTCGAAACGAGCTGTTAAGCTCGCCACTTGCGCAACGAGCAGCGCGAGAGTATCTGGGGGGTGATCGAGGTTGCTCTGGTGAGAGCCTGACTCAGGGGAACCAACAGGTGAAACAGGCGGGTTTTTCTGCGCCATTTCGACAGAGGGCAAAAAAGAAAGAGCTGGAAGAAAAACAGGCAGCGGTAAAAACCGCTAGCCGGACTCGTGCCTAACAGCGGTATGCAAAGAGACGGCCTGATGCCCGCCGACCCCTCGGCCTGTAGCCCCGGGGTGTCTCAGAGCACCTTTTCTGTATCCTCCACCCAGTGTGGGGCACAAGTCGAGGCCAAGGCCAGGACAGGTGGAGCGCTGCGCTGATGGCCTAGTCGCTAAGCTAATATAAAAATAAAAAAGGTAAGCTACGGCTAGCGTGCAACCTGTGGATGCGTATTCACCCGACAGTGCACCCCCCCGTTCTCCAGCTTGGACCTGTGTGCACCCTGTCCACACACGACGAGTGCGTCGGTGTGGGTGGCTGGCTATCTCCGGCGGGTGGCTGGCTTAAGAGGGTGGTGGCGGGTTTTAAAATCGCAGTTTATACTGGCGATACCGCCGACTACAAGTTGAAAGTACTAGGTGTCTATAGAAACTTGCCTTCTGCGGGAGAGCTGTCGATCGCAGCTCGCCGAACCAGGTTGTCGCGCGTGAGTGACGTGAGGCGGGGGCCCATAACCTATTGAACCATGCAAACACAGTTAGTGTGGAAGATAACGTACGCAAACGTAGTTACAGTCACAGTCCCGCAAACGGAACAGTTACAGCGACAACCAGCCTACAGGCGTGGTGTCGGGACAACAGAAGTGGGAGAGCTGTAGCCTAGCGACAGCTCTGTACCGAGTCAAACAGTTTATCGGTATGTCCGATCTAGACATGTACTAATCATATCTAGAGTAGCTTACAGTAGCTATCTGCAACTAATACGTATGCGGTATTACTTACAACAAGTACACTACCTTGTCCACGAACATGAGCTACTGGCAGTTAAATCCCGGTTACATCCTGACTTTGGACTTCATGCGGAAATAAGAAACGCTTACGACTCGGATAGATACATGCTTTCCCGAAAATCTCTGCCTACCTGGCTGGTACGTCAATCTAATGGACTCTTGTACGCCTACGGGACAAGACTGTATGCGCCGAACGTCTCTACATTGCGATCAAGAGTACAGTACGAACTACACGACGCACCGACCGAGGGACATCCTGGTATTATTCGACTATTGGCAGCAATGACCCGGACGTTTTGGTGGCCTAACATGAAGCGGACAGTACAACACTATGTACGCAGCTGTGTTACCTGTCAACGCAACAAGGCAGCGCGACACAAGCCTTATGGACTCCTTCAATCGCACGAGGTACCGACCAGGCCCTTTGAGCACGTATCGCTTGACCTGATTACGGACCTTCCTGAGTGCGATGGGTATGATGATGTGGTGGTATTCGTCTGTATGCTTACGAAACGGACGATTGTCGAGCCAATTACGAAAACGATTACAACGGAGCAATTAGCAAAAGTTATGCACCGCGCTGTTTTTCGGCATTTTGGCTTACCACGGAAATTAATATCCGATCGAGATCCCCGGTTCATGAGCGACTTATGGCAAACCCTTTTTAGGATTGTTGGTACCAAGCTGAATATTTCTACGAGCTATCATCCCCATACATATGGCCAAACTGAACGAGTAAACCACACATGGGAGCACGTCATACGATGCTATGTGCACCCCTTGCACGACGAATGGGTTCAACACCTTACCAACGTGGAGTTTGCGATCAACACAGCGGTTTCTACGTCAACGACTATGTCTCCATTTAAGGCGACGCTAGGATTCGAGCCGACATCTCCAACGACGGCTACATTTGAAGATAACGAGCCTAGCCGTAGTTTACCGGAGCAAGTGAAGATTCTGGTCGAGATGCACAGACTTGCTCACGACTGCGTCAAAGCAGCCCAGGCACACATGCAAGATGTTGCAAATCGGCACCGGTTACCAGTACCTTTTACAGTTGATGACAAAGTTAAGCTCAAGGCGACAAATCCAGGGTTTGTACAACAGCCATGTTCTAAACTACGCGACCGCTACATTGGACCGTTTCTCATTACGGAGGAAGTTTCCCCGGTTGCATTTCGGCTTAACCTACCCCCTGGAGTACGGATTCACGATGTTGTACACGCCAGTCTACTTGAGAAATGGAATTCAGAAACAAAACAGGCCAACAGTGCGCAGCCAATTCCGATTGTGCACGATGCGAAGCGATTTGAAGTCGACCAAATACTCGACGTGGCTTTTAACTCCAACGGCACGGGACTTTTGTTTAAGGTCCGCTGGGCAGCACCGTTCAACGTACCTAGCGAGGACACTGAGGAACCCATGCGAGGAGTCAACCACTTAAGCATCTTTTCCGAATTTCTTCGAACGGATGTTTATCGAGAATTTTCTGGCACTCCTGACTTTGTCAGATTTCGCAATCGCTGGCCTGCAAGAACCCCCAAGAAGCCAAGACCCTGAGTACTGCACAGCGAGGACGCTGGTGCTTAAGGAGGGGAGAGTGTCGTATCCTAGCCATTTAGCTAAGTGCTAGTATCTGACATTATTTATTCCTCCAAATGGTACCTGTATCTTAGCGATATTCAGTTACTCTTTTATTGTCATCACGGCAGTACAACTGTATCGCCGTATTTTCCCTCGACAGTACAGAGTTACTAGCAGTATCTATTATCGGAGCACGGTCGAGGAGGGGGCCGCAGCCCCCTCGCGATGCCTGTTGGCGCGTGCGCGGGATGGCTCGTAGCGATAGTTACAGGACGTTGAGGGAATATGAGAAGTTAATGGGAGAACGCACGGTGCCGCCTATATGAATATATCTAGTGCGCACATCAATATGTAGGAATACGTGTACGAGCACTGATTTCCTATAATAGCCCCTCTAGATCATTGACCGTACATATTTATGCATGCTTAGAGGTTTGTCCGTAAGATTTCTAATCTATAGGTCATTGCCTGGTGCGTGACCGCTCCTTCTATGGCAAGCGACTTCTGTGTGGCCGTTGCTTTTGTGTCGAGCGACTTCTGTGTGGCCGCTGATTCTGAGGAGGTGGCCGTGGATGAACGGCGTCGGACTTGTGGCTAGTTTCATGTCGGGGCGGCTAGTCCCCTTGGTGCTAGGCGGCGCCGGCGGTGCGATGCCGGCCGTAATGCTAGAAGTGACTCGTGCGAGTGAGCCACCTCCGTGTGTGCGTGTGATTCTCCACTTGTGAGCGACGTCTTGGTAGTCGCTAGTGTTCTCTTGATAGCCGCTTGCGAGCGACCGTGAACATGTGCTCCCTAGGCCGGTGTTGGGGTTGTTCTTGTCCCACGATGACGGCGGCGGCGGCGGTGAGTTGCCGGCATGGCGTCTGTAGTACTTAAGCCAGTATTTGTTGCTAGCGCTCTAGGCACTTGACGTGTGCGTAGCGGAGGCGTGTGAGTGACCGTAAGGCTAAGAGGGCCCATAACCTATTATCGGAGCACGGTCGAGGAGGGGGCCGCAGCCCCCTCGCGATGCCTGTTGGCGCGTGCGCGGGATGGCTCGTAGCGATAGTTACAGGACGTTGAGGGAATATGAGAAGTTAATGGGAGAACGCACGGTGCCGCCTATATGAATATATCTAGTGCGCACATCAATATGTAGGAATACGTGTACGGGCACTGATTTCCTATAATAGCCCCTCCAGATCATTGACCGTACATATTTATGCAGGCTTAGAGGTTTGTCCGTTAGATTTCTAATCTATAGGTCATCGCCCGGTGCGTGACCGCTCCTTCTATGGCAAGCGACTTCTGTGTGGCCGTTGCTTCTGTGTCGAGCGACTTCTGTGTGGCCGCTGATTCTAAGGAGGTGGCCGTTGATGAACGGCGTCGGACTTGTGGCTAGTTTCATGTCGGGGCGGCTAGTCCCCTTGGTGCTAGGCGGCGCCGGCGGTGCGATGCCCGCCGGTGTGCTAGAAGTGACTCGTGCGAGTGAGCCACCTCCGTGCGTGCGAGTGATTCTCCACTTGTGAGCGACATCTCGGTAGTCGCTAGTGTTCTCGGATGATGTCCGCTTGTGAGTGCTGAAGGGTGGTCGCTCGGGTGTTGTTGTCCCGCGATGGCGGCGGTGGCGGCGAGTTGCCGGCCATTGTGTTTGTAGTACTGAAGCCAGTATTTATCGCTAGCGCTCTAGGCACTTGACGTGTGCGTAGCGGAGGCGTGTGAGTGTCCGTAAGGCTAAGAGGGCCCATAACCTATTATCGGAGCACGGTCGAGGAGGGGGCCGCAGCCCCCTCGCGATGCCTGTTGGCGCGTGCGCGGGATGGCTCGTAGCGATAGTTACAGGACGTTGAGGGAATATGAGAAGTTAATGGGAGAACGCACGGTGCCGCCTATATGAATATATCTAGTGCGCACATCAATATGTAGGAATACGTGTACGAGCACTGATTTCCTATAATAGTATCTCTTCTGGATAGTTCGTTTCTATATAGTTCTAAGAGCTTGTGCGATAAGGTTAGATAGACGGTAGGGATAATCTCAGATAATCTGTATCACTAGTGCCTCGGGAGAATGGGTAGTACACGTACCACGTTTGTGGTACATGTACCACAGAAAATGGTCATTTTTGGAACCTCCAAACAGACCGCTGATTCAAGCAATCTTTACAAAAATGGGTCCAAAACGTGCAGAAGGTCCCAGTCAACTTATTTTTCAAGAAATACGGGTTACCGGCCGCGGCTATTCGCCATGGCGACGATTTTGCCCCCATCTACCCCCCGCGGTAGCACCGCTCGGCACGCCCGGATAGGCCAAAGAGTCTCGGCTCGTAGAGGCCCTACAAAGGACCTAAGGCCCGGCTCGAGGCGCCATCAGCGTGCCCGGAAGTGTGGCTTAGATACTGCGTCGGTAGGGCCGAAGTTGTGGACCGTGCGGTGGGATGATGGTGCGGAAACTACCGAGCGGTCCACTCAACTCCGGGCAGAGCTGCCCACTGCCGGGGAAGAACTTGCTAGTTCACCGCCTCCCACGGTTGGCGATGACCACACTAACCGGAGATTAGTTCATGCTCACCGTTCCAACGCCTTGTCAAAATTTCGTGTGGAGCTTATGTTTGTCGACTCCGCTGTGCGCACCGCGCCGACGGAGGGTACTGGTAGAGAAATAGCTGAAAATGTAAATTTCGAAAATCAGCCAACACTACCCACCGACGCATCTCCTTCTCCAAAACGCGGCTCGACCTGTAGCGGGTACTTTTACCGAAACGACCCATATGCTACGGACCTCATGCTACCTCCCCCTTCACCCATGCTCGCATTAATGGCATATCAAGTTGGTTTCCGAGCTCCTTGTTGGTAACGTGGCGGGCGAAGCCACCGGGTTTGGGCGGGGCTGAACATGCAGCCCCTAATCATGATTGTTTGCACCACCTATCCATAGGCAACAACTATAAAACTCCATGCTCGTGAACATGTTTGAATTGCAGCATGATAAGGCTACGCTATTCCAACTAAATGTCCCCAGCAGCATTAGCATGATGCAGCAACGTGACGCCATCATGCAGTCGAATGACATGCTTGCTTGCGCATGGATCGCCACACAAAAACGCACAAAGCCTAGCTTTACTCCCCTTAAAGAAGCTAAAGCAGTAGCAATGCGCTCTGTCATGCAAATTGGAAGGGAATGAGAGGTGTTCTTAAATGTTTGTTTTACAAAGAAATGTGTAATCTGAATTTTGGCGGAGCCACTAACCCCCCTCCCCCCCCGATGTAATGCACGACATGGCGCCCGCCGGCGGCGCAGCGGCGGCGGCCCCGGAGGGGGGTGCGCTCGCAGGCCCGTCGGTATCCCCTCACCTCCCCGTGGTGGGCGCTGGAAACCCCGTAGCCGTGCCAGGCATGGCACGGTAGGGGGCTAAGAGGGCCGACAGCTCGATCCGTGGGATCAGCAGCTGTCGGGAAAGCCCTGTACAGAGGGCTTTTGAAAAAATAATTTCTGTGCACTACCGGCGCCAAGATCTCCCGCTCGGCCCGTCCGATATGTTTTTTCGCGCACAGATACTCCTAGATACAGCCTTACTTTTAGGAGTGGGACCTGTACTCCGGCAGCGTTTGATGGCGAGGAGGGTACGGCCGGATCAGCGGTGGGAGGCGGGTGTTGGAGCTGGTGGTGGCCAGCCGGGAAGCAGCGCCAGGAAAGGGCGCTCGCTAGCTATCGACCAGCCCTGTGCCGGTCGAACCTTACCGAGGGGTGAGGCAAGACATGGCACAAGACGGTGGCTAGTCGCAGACGGAGGAGCGGCTACAGGAGGCGGCGGCGATCCTCAGGATCAGCCGCCGCCGAAAAGCCCTGTACGGAGGGCTTTTTTCGGATACTAAAAATAATGTCCGTACCCGGCGTCGAGCAAGTTGGGGAGCAGCACCAGGGTAGGGCGCTCACTCGCGCGTCGCTACGTCGTCCAGCGTCATCTCCCGGGGGGAGGAGTCAGCTGGGACGGCAAGGAGGACAGTCGCGACGGGAGGAGCGACACGATCTGGCGGCGACGACCCTTTGGGTCGGCGCCGCCGGAAAACCCGGCACGGAGGGTTTTGTTTAATTCCGGGCGCCCGCGGCCCGCCGGATCCGGCTACGGTGACCTGCCCCCCCCCCCTCTTCGACACCCACTACCCCGACATACCTTCATACTCCTAGGAGTCCTTGAGCGTGGGCCCGGGTGAGCGCGGAGGCCCCCGCTCAAGAAAAGGCTGCTCGGTGGACGCGCGATCGGAGGGGGGAGGGTACGGCCACAGGCCGGAAAACCGACAGGTACCCGGGTACCAGACAGAGAAAAAACCGGGGAAATGAGCGGGGAAAATTCAGGCGCGGAGGCAGGAGCGCCCATTTTTTCTATGTCTGTGCGTCTCGGTCCCCCCCACCTGTCCTCGAGGTGATGGGGGACCTCGACACGGAGGACCGCCGCGTCGGTGGACGCGGCAAGACCTTGGGGCGGGGTTTACGGGATGGAGCGGCGGGATCGACGAGCGACCGCGCGAGGAGGGGTTTTTTGCCAGCCTTTCCCCTCCTTCCTTCGGCAAGACCGAAGTCACGCGGGAGCTAGATTAGGCTGGCCCGTCGTCCCTCCCGAACGCCGACCGGCCTAGGCCGGTCGACACCCCGGTTCGGCGGGAGCGGGCCGTGCATCGTGAAGGTCGAGCAGCAGTTTAGTTTTGCATTTCTAGACAAGTGGATTTATTTTTAGATCTGTTTTTCTTGATTACAAAATTATTACGCTGTTACTGCTTAGGTGGGGGGACTGTGGCAATTACTGCGGTTGCTTACAGTTATATAACTCCCGAGGAACGTCGAGACACACATTGCAGATAGGTGTGCCGATAAGAAATGTACCTGGTCGGAGAGACCCGGGCCCAACTTGCTAAATAAGTCCTGTATGGCGAAAGTAGAGTGGCCCGTGAGACAGCAGCCGGTCCAGTTTGCCGGGACATGTTGTAAACAATTTCAAATTTCAATTTTGCACGACATGTGCCTATCGCCTATGTCTACACTTACTTCCCATGTCTGAAACTTCACACCCACTCGCTCCCTCGATATCCTCCTTCCTATATGAGTGCTAATTAGTATTCTCTTTGTCGGGAAGGGTCGCCTCCTCGACATTCGGAGCGCGGGGTTTCGAGCCGAGGTCGCGCACATAGCCGCGCTCGCACATGCGCCACGCTCACTCCCGCATCCACCCCCACGTCACAACCAGCACGCCTCAGCTCCTTCGTAGTGTCTTATTCCTTATTTTCCTATTCGAACGGGTTTCAGTAAGATTTTGGTCGCTAGGTACCTCAAAAAGCGATGCACACGAGCGTAAATGCGGGACGCTATCGTGGCGGGGAGCGGCTACACGCATTTTCTTACCTCGTACACTCCCCTCGACTTTCAAGCCCGCCGCCACACAGCCACCCGCGACCCAAACAACTGGTCCATCCATTTCATGATACTCATGGGCGTTATCGAGCTGATTTTCGATACACGAGAGGGTCTTACCGCACAGCTCCAGCTCATCTTTAGGACGGTCAGCTTGTCACCGACCTCATCGCGCACCGCTCACTCCCGACCTTTCACGTTGCTTGCACGCCCAATCACCACACCAACCTTCTCCTCCGACTACCAAAAGTTTCAAAATCCTCTTGGCCACTTGTTTCGAGAAGCGTCGGGCTTGAGGTCGAGTTTGATCTGACTTTGGTCCTTCTGAGTCGGGCGGATGGCCCGACAGAGAGGTGGTGCGCTTAGGGTGAGAGCAACTGCTAATATAGCGATGATGCGGTTTCCTTATAAATATTTAAGAGATAAGTACTAAATTTAAATTTCGGTCCGTACCACACGTTTTTGTGGTACACGTACCGTACCACCCATTCTCCCGAGGCACTAGTAATAGTTTGGTTTAGTTAGCAAACAACACAAGCTACAGGTTCTAAGGCTGTTTCTAGAACACCTGAGGTGTGGATATTTAAGACGGGGACTTACTGGTAGAGAGGAAGAGACCGGTACAGACCAGATTTACGCCACCCCCAGATTGTAAGAAACCTTGTTCCTAAGACAATCTTATTAATTCTCTCTACGCTGTATAATTAGATCCAGAGATTAGGTTCTACTATTAGTCTAAGGTTGCCAACTTAGCCTAACCAAAGTAGCACCTCACATAATTAATACATTTTTTGTGATCGTCCTGTAGGTACGCGCCAAACTCAAGGCCCATGTCGGTGATGATGGGCTTCCCCTCGCCTCGTCGGCTTCAACTCCTTTTGCCTCATACATAACCTCTAGGCATGCCGCAAGCCAGCCAGTGAAGGCACACTTTCAGTCTGCCAAGAAGCGGCGGACGGACGATCCAAAGGTATTGCTTGCATGTTGCCCACCCCCTTCCCCCCGTCACCGGTCCGCAGATCCTACTTGCCTAGGACGACGGTGCGTGTTTATTGTGTTTAATGGGTCTTGCTAGTTTGGCGCATGCTAGCCATCTTCGTCGTGATCTGCCGCTTGCCCTTCTCCGTAGTGGAGATCCCCTTCTTCTGGCCTTCGTGTGGCTTTTGGACGCCTCGTTGCCGCTGCCGTCGCGGTGGCAGGTTTGTGAAGACTTTATGTCTACTTTGTGACAGAAAGGGAACGACACCATCGAGAGGTTGTTGTTAGGCGTTAGAGGTGTACATCACCAAGAATGTGGATGCGGCTGCAGAGATTCAAGACATCTTGACAAAGAAAAACGGCAACAACATATAAGACCACACTTTCTCCAAAACCTTACAAATTTCGTCTGAGCTGCATCACGCCCAGCAGATTGCAACAACATGCGAGGAGCACGCGCCGGATAGTGATTGCAAGAGACTAGCACTTGAACGTGAGCTTGCGGCGAGTGAGGAACTAATTCGCGATCTAGAGTTCACAGCCGGCAGCCATGGCAGCCACTTCATGTTTAAATGTAACAAAGTGCATATGGTAGGCCGAGAGTTCGGGAGGGCAAGGGGCGTAGACATCACAACTTGTAACTATGGTGTCAATTACTTTTTTTTTTCGTCTCTACATAATCACTCTATTCATTGTCATCGTTGCTTGACTGATGCAGCCCGGTTAAGGGGCTAGTTCAGCTCAGTTCAGTGCTGAACTGAATTCAGTTCAATCGGTTCAATAGCCATTCAGTAGTTCAGTTTTTTCCGAACCGCCCGAATTCAATTAAGTCTCAACTGAACTTTCAGATTCGAATTTCAGCACAACCTAGGTTCAGACCGTTACGAGAACCCTAGCACATGGCATGAGGACCAAGCGAGAGCACGCGCAAGTTAGCTAGGCTAGAGCTAAAGTAGGAGGGTATCCGGCTAAGAAAAGTAGGGCTCGAACCCACGAATCTAAGTGGATTCGATACCATGCGTGTGTTGTTCGTATTCCTTTCGTGATAGTTTCGGGTTTTGAAATTAGCGCATGATGTTTGCTCGAAAGGATTTGGATCCACTCCTTGTAAATTGAAGCCTAGTGCATTAGAGGGAGGTGACCAAACCTTTCAACAATTCTTTGTTTAAATGCACTCTATTGTTAGTCACAAAACAATCGGACATCTTTCCAATTTCTCTCTCCATCTGCACTTCCACTTGCATCAACCGTTGCAAGCAAGATTGAATTCGTGTCTACGATTATGTCTCACAAGGCTTCCTGTCACAATAGCTTATAGACAGAGAATGAAATCGACTTGTAATCATGAACAACTTTGGCATTTATTTTTGTTGCATAGTTCAGCCTGCACATGTACCAGCGCGTGGCCATTCTGCACGGACAGCAGCATCGATGCGGCGGCGCCGGCGTAGCTATTTTGGTAGGGGCTTTCTTCTTTGTATGTTTTTTGTAAACAGGCTTTCAAGCTACACCGACGCGATAGCCTAAATTGAAATTGAAATTGAAACTGAAATTGTTTACAGTAAATACCATAATTCACCGGCTGCTGTCTCCGGGCCCTCCCTGCTCTGCCACGCAACTCGCCCGGGCTTTACCGTGAACCACTAATGCCGACCTCTCCATTTGCAGTAGCGATGACGTCGAAGACATACACGTAAACAGGTATTTATTATTTTCTGATTCTGTATGTTTTTTTTTTGCATACATTACGGGTACCTGTATGAAATAAAAAAGTATTCATTATTGGGTGGTCTTACTTGTATCCAGTGGATACGGTCTTATTTGTATCCTCTCAAGATTTTTACAATTGGGCTGTCCAAATCTGGACATCCCAGCTTTGCGGGTACATGTACATCACTACAACTGCTTGTATTCCCGGTACCATAATAAATCAAACCGGTACCTGTACTCGTGCTGCCACAGTATATATCGCTACCCGTACATCATCATTGAAATTGAAATTGAAATTGAAATTGTTTACAACAATACCAGTAAAAACCGGCTGTCGTCTCTGGGCCCCCCCTTGTGCTATGCTCAACCTGTAGTTGGACTTCTAAGCGTGAGGCAGACCGTGAACCACTAATCCCAACCTCTCCAATGGCAGTAACGATACCGTCTAAAACATACCCGTATCCAGGTATTTATAATTTTCTGATCTATACGTATTTTTTTTTGGATACAGTATGAAAAATAAAGTGTCGCTAGTCTCCACGTTACGCGGCCTGCTCCAGCCGCTGCGGGGTCGCTGATCAGCAAGGCTGTCCAGCTGGAGCTGGTCGAGGCGAACCTGCCTGACCTCGGCTCCCGTGCGACTCCGGTCGTGCCGGAGCTTGGGGGGAAAGGCAGGTGAAAAACCCCCCTCGCATAGGTCGTCGTCGGTCCCGCCCCGATCCGTGCTCCACCCCGCCCGAGGTATTAGCCGCTCCTCTCGACGCAGCTCGCCACCTAGCCGAGTCTTCTCTCCTCCTTCGGGGGCTGAGAAGAGAGAATAACTAGGCTGCAGACGGTGTCCGGCTGGCTCTCCTGCCCCCGAGCCAAATTTTCTCCTGTCCCCTATCCTTTTCCCGTCTGTTTCCAACACCTATCTGATCGCGCTGTGGCCGTCCGTACCCTCCCCCGGTGGTTTACGTTGTTAGGGGGTCGCCTTTACGAGCAGTGTGCCGTTACGATAACCCTAGGCACACTGCCTGAGGCAGCCTATCGATAACCGGGTACCGACTAGGGAAGGGGTTGGAAGAACACAGGGATCGAGTCGCCGGTCCTCAAAAGATGGTGGGTACGGGAATTTTTCCAAAAACCCCCCGTACCGGGCTTTTCCGGCGGCGGGCGATCCTAAGGACCGCCGCCGCCAGACCGTGCCGCTCCTCCGGCTGCGACCCACCTCCGTCCTGCGTAGCATCAGGCCTCGCCCCCAGGGGAGACTTAAGACTCTCGCAGGGCTGGCGACTGCTAGCGAGCGCTGTCCCTAGCGCTGCTTCCCAGCTGTCCGCCGCCAGCTCCAACACCCTCGTCCCTCCGCTGATCCGTCCGTACCCCTTTGCGCCAAAAAATATTTCGCAAACGCCGCCCCCGCCCCATCGTCGGGAGAGTATCTGTGAGTATTTAGTCGCGAAAAGACATATCGGACAGGCCGAGCGGGAGATCCCTGTGCTGGTGTACGGATATTATGTTTTTCAAAACCCTCCGTACAGGGCTTCCCGACAGCTGCTGATCCCGCGGATCGCAGCTGCCGGTACCTCGTTCAGCCCCCTACCGTGCCAGGCCTGGCACGGCTATGGGGTTACCAGCGCCCACCGCGTGGAGGTAGAGGTAGGTGCCGACGGGCCTGCGAGCGCACCCCTCTCCGGGGCCGCCGCCGCTGCGCCGCCGGCGGGCGCCCGTACATCATCATACTAAGCAGTGGTAGGAGCGCCATCGCCGGGTTGAAAAGGCGGGATGCTCTCCTCGGCCAAGTTGTCGGGGCAGGTGGTACGGTGGTGGCCAGTAGAGCCACACTTGCCGCACTTGCGGCGGCCCTTGGCCTTGTTGTCATGCCGGTTGCAATCTTAGACGTTAGCAA
>JAPMLY010000215.1:20000-27500 GCA_026401115.1 Tetraselmis chui | reverse complement strand
TGTACATGTACGTGTAATTTGAAAAGCGAAGCACAGTGATGTCCAGAACGGACGTCCAAAAGCTCAATTTGAGCGAGGATACAAATAAGGCCGTATCCAGTGGATACAAGTAACATTTCCCATTATTATTTTCTGATTATGTATCTAATTTTTTTGCATACAGTATGTGAAATAAAAGAGTATTTATTATTTTCTGATTCTGTATGTTTTTTCTTTTTGCAAACAGTATCAAATAAAAAGTGTCGCTATTCTCCACGACACGGGGCCTGCTCTAGCCGAGGCGGGGATGCTGATCAACTATAGGCTGGGCAGCTTGTGCTTGTCGAGTCAGACTTGCCTGATCTCTGCTCATGTGCGACTCCGGTCGTGCCGGAGCTAGGGAGGAAAGACGGGCGAAAAACCTCCTCGCTCGAGTCGTCGACGGTCCCTACTCGATCCATGCACATCCCCGTCTAAGATAGTAAATGCTCCTCCCGTCGCAGCTCGCCACCTAGCCTAGTCTTGCCTCCTCCTTCGGGGGCTGGGAAGAGAAAATAACTAGGCCTCACACAATGTCCGGCTGGCTCTCCAGCCCCCGTGCCAGATATTCTCATGTCCCATGTCCTTTCTCCGTATGTTTCCAACACATGTCGCATGGCGTTGTGGCCGTCCGTACCCTCCCCCGATGGTTTACGTTGTTAGAAGGGCGCCTTAACGAGCATTGTGCCGTTACGATTACCCTAGGCATATTGCATGAGGCAGCATGTCGATAACCGGGTACCGACTAGGGGAGGGGTTGGTAGAGCACATGGATCGAGTCGCCGCTCCTTTCAAGATGGTGGGTACGGGAATTTTTTCCAAAAACCCCATGCACCGAGCTTTTCCGGCGGCGGGTGATCTTAAAGACCCCCGCCGCCAGACCGTGCCGCTCCTCCGGTTGCGACCCTCCTCTATCTAGAGGAGCTTCTAGCCTCGCCCCCATGGAAGGCTTAAAACTCAGAGGGCTGGCGACTACTAGCGAGCGCCGTGCCATGGCGATGTTTCCCGACTGTCCGCCGCTAGCTCCCACACCCTCGCCCCACCGATGATCCGTCCGTACCCTTCTTTGCCAAAAAGCATTTCGTAGACACCGCCCCCGCCCCCTTGTCGGGAGAGTATTCATTGTGAGTATTTAGCCACGAAAAAAAAACATCGGAATGGCCGAGCGGGAGATCCATGTGCTAGTGTGCGGATATTATGATTTTCCAAAACCCTCCGTACATGGCCTCCCGATAGTTGCTTATCCCGCGGATCGTTAATGCCGGTACCTAGTTTAGCCCCCTACCGTGCCATGCCTGGCACGGCTATGGGGTTACCAGTGCCCACCGCGTGGAGGTAGAGGTAGGTGCCGACGGGCCTGCGAGCGCACCCTTCCGGGGCCGCAGCCGCCGCGCCGCCGGCGGGCGCCCGATAGCCCACTATCTGTGGCGATGCTGTACTCGAGCTGCAGATGCCTGTGGTGGCTCCCTCGCACATCAATTTGATTATTTGGGCTGGAATCCCTTTAAAATATATATTTAGATTTTTTTCATACAGGTACAGGTACATCAGTACAACGCTACACTGTATGGGCAGGCGGGTACAGCGAAAAAGCCCTGTTCCTGTATGTATCTGTTCCTTATCCTATTTATTGATTTTATGTTTGCTAATAAATTCATATTGATTTACAAGAAAAAATGCACAATAGGCCACCAAGCAAAAAGAAGAAAAGAGGAAAAAACCTAAGCCCGAGGAACAGGAAGGCATGCCACAGCGTCAGCACTGCCCTCCTGCAAAGCATCGCGGAGATATGAACCCATAGTACCATGAAGATCAGTATAAAGACCTTGCATGAACTCTCGCCGAACACCCCCCAAAAATCGCCGAAAAGGAACATAAGTAGTTCGACGAACGAAATATTTCTACATACGCACATAATTGTCAGAGCGCAAAGAGCGAGAGTCAGCAGTTCCCATGCTAGAGAAGCGATATTCCCTATTTTTCATATTAACTATTGACAGCTGTACGAACGGAATGCGAAAATGCATATCATATTTTTTAAAATTCAATGAAAAGCAGCAATGCAATGAAAGCCGCCATGCCAACAGGAGGGAAAACCCAACATGCCTAAGCCCGAGGGACAGGCAGGCAAGGCACAGCATCAGCACTGTAATGTACATTTATCTCATGCGCCTGTACACGCAAATATTCATTTTAAAGGAAATGGGAGGTTTTTCCAGTTATGGCGCCAAGCCCTCCCTCATACTGCTTTCTTTGTAGTTCATGTATCGCACTCCCGAAATGTTTTGCTCCGTGAGATGGGCCTTGCTCCTTCTCGCATAACTCGAATGGGCCGACGCCCGGACGGGTAGGGTGGACCTTTCTTGGTCAGTCCCGGGAATGCATTCATTTTTGGTTGCATGTTATTGGCATGTTTTAGTTAGTGAAACTCCAACACTGGCCTCGTGTGGGGTTTGTGCAATGGTACGTCGTGCACTCAAACGAGCGTCGCCTACCCGGGAGCATGATCGATGATGAGTTTGAGGTTTGTTTTGAACTTTTGCTCTCAGTCGTGCTTGCAAAACGCCGCCTGTAGAGGGTGACGATGCGGGCTAATCTACCAGTCCTATATACCGGGGATGCAAAAAAAACAGAAAAACGCAAATATAGGGGTCCTTTTCTATCTCGTGAAATAATCTGAGCATTTCTGTATTGTCGCTATATAGATCGCCTTCAAAAGGGTACCTGGTACTGGTGTGTATGGACTTTTTTTTTCCCAATTTTCACTCATTAGATAGTTTTTCTACCTAAATGTTTATAAATCTGGTTCTTCTTGTAAACAAAAATAAATGTTTATAAATAATTCTTACAAGAAAAAGCAGCGGAACCCACCAAGCAAAAAGAAGAAAAGAGGAAAAAACCTTAAGTCCGAGGAACAGGAATCAATGATTTTTCGATTTCAGCTTGCGCATGACTAACGAACCAATCAGCATTAGAAATGAAAAGTAAGTATCGAAGTCTATGATAAATAAATGGCGACCTGAAGATCGAAGCATCATCAGGTGAATTAAGGCCCTAAAGATCGGTGCATCTGATAGGTCGCGGCCTTAAGATCTGTGCATCTGATTAATCGGGCTCTAAAGATCAGTGCATATGATGCCTTTAAACATCGATGCATGTGATAAGTCAAGCCTTAAAGATCGGCGCATGTTATGAATTGGGTGCCCAGAGATCGATGATTGATATACTGCAAAAAGTGCCGATGCATCGATTATTAGTGATCATTAATCCATATCTGATTCGGGCCCGCCCTTATCTCCGTTGTCGCGGGGATGGACCTAATCACTACCCACGCGTTACGTCGCGTTTTTTAAAATGGGCTCATGTCATGCGCATGCTCGTGCTAAAGCTAGCTACCGTCGGGCTTTCATTTGCTTATACTTTATTATGGTCGGCTTGTGCGACCCTGGCCTGCCGTCCCTTTCACGAGAGAGTGAGATGGCAGGAGACGGCAGAATGCATTCGTTCCGTTCGTCCAAATTTTTTTCCTCCGCCCTTTCAAACTACTAAGGTAATTGATTTGTAATCAAGCCATCTTACTGGCATAAGCATAAAGTTCACGGGCCTGTACGGGTTCATGTCTATTAATTCACGAGTAGTTCACAACACTGAATATCATGTCCTGTCTAGACCGGTAGTCCCGCCTCAGCACCCCGCGCCACACACGTCGGAAGAGCCCACTCATCAGTCAGTCAGTATCAGCACGACCAAGAAGGAAGCTAACCCTGACGTCCAGGAACTTTAGGGCACGCAGCTGCGATTTTCTTGGACGGAGGATGACGCCCACGCTTCTGCGAAGGGTATGGATCTGGACGAGTAGTGAAGCAAGCCAACTTCAATCTGCGCCGCCAAATCGTCAGTAGATATACGTCGAATAAATTTGGGGCGGGTGTTCAGCATATCCGTTTCTTCCAG
This sequence comes from Tetraselmis chui, assembly GCA_026401115.1. NCBI lineage: Eukaryota > Viridiplantae > Chlorophyta > Chlorodendrophyceae > Chlorodendrales > Chlorodendraceae > Tetraselmis > Tetraselmis chui. Next base: position 23,528 of record JAPMLY010000215.1, on the reverse strand, counting down.
CTTGGCAGGTCGAACTAAACCAAAGTATTCAGCGCCGCGAGCTGGTACGGAGCGCAACTGACTAGACAAAAAACCGGCGACCGCGCACTGGTTCTGCCCACTTGACATCAGGGTTGAGCAGCACATACTTCATAGTATCTCCGCCATTTCACATACAGCCTCATCATATCAGTCAACGACAGGTATTTAGCGGGTGGTGCCTTGCTACGAGCGAACGCTGTTGTCTACCGGGCCCGTAAGACCAACTGCGGCCCTACCAGTGACGGCCGCGGTGGCCCGTCATGACCGATGTCCATACTGGGACGACGGTTGCCTTATTTGGCGAGATAATGACGACTGAGAAGCTGCGAGCGTCGCCAGCAGCATCACTAATTTCCCTGGACCTCAGTGCTTCCATGCTGGAAGCACTAGATGCCACGCCGCCAGTTCCAGAAGCTCTATCGTCGGCAGCGGGTACTCCGCGCTCCAATCTCACGCTCGGCACCGGCGGGAATAAGTCCTCATTAGTATCAGGCGCACCAGCACCCAGGATAACGAGGAACCAATTAGGAGCCGCCGTTGCAGAGAATAATTATGACATCTCCTCCACCCCTGTGTCGGCGGCTGCTGCGCCCGCCTCACCGTGCTGGCCGCTGCGGGAGGGGTCGCCCTGTCAGTCGGCGGGACTGGGGGCCTTCAAACTGCCGGAGGAACGAGGGCGGCGGCTTGGTATTCATCAAAGCAGTAGCGCGCGACTACGAGCAGAGGGTGATGGAGTGGGGACGTTGAGCAAGTCGCCGGGTGGTAGGGAACGGAGCGGGAGCGGCCGAAGAGAGGGTTCTCCTGTGAATGGCAGGCTTGGTTTCTCACTAGATGAGAGTGAAGTATTGGGGGCGGGGCATCAGGGAGCAGGTGACCTATATACTACTGACTACTACATATTGATGCTGTGGAACTGTGCTTACGTATATATACCTAAAGCTACCGACCAGTGAGTGTTTGCGTTATGTATACTTCATTGCTATTATTGATCACTATGGCACAGTAAATGACATAAGAGCGCGCCGTCTGCATCAAAATGTACCTTTCTTTCATTTCTGCCCCTATTTTTCTGGCTACGTGTTTGAGATTGTGCGTACGTGCGCGCGTAGTGTGTGTTCATGTAGTGGGTGCGTGCGTGCGTGCGTGCGTGTTATGTTGGTAGGTGCGTGTGTATTTATGTGTGCGTGTACCGTGTGTGCTGTTTTGTCGGTGTGTGTGTGTAGTTGTGTGTGTGCGCGTGTTTGTGTATTTGTTTGTGTGTGTGTGTAATGTGTGCGGATTTACTAAGTGTCTGTTTGTGTGTGAGCGTGTATATGTGAGTTTGCGTGCATGGTGAATGTGTGATGATGAGTGTGCGTTTTTGTGCGCGCACGGGTTTGTGCCTGCGTATTTGTGCGCGTGTACGTGCGTGTGTGTATAGTGTGTGGTATGTGTGCGCGCGTGTAGTGTCAACGTCTATCTTCTGATGTCAGGTCATTTCATATGTTAATTGCATTGCAAGACAGTGTAGAAACATCAACGAGTCCAAAGGAAGCAATGAGGGGCAGCTACCTATGACGGTCGCCACAGATATATCTGAAGCGAGCAAGCAACATCCTAACTCTCATACCGAACAAACCCCCAGCCGTGTGTGTGTGTGCCTGTAGCTGTGTCTGTGCGTTAGCGTGCGTGGCTGTGCGTGCGTGCGCTTCTGGCATCCCCCCCCACCCCCCCCCCCCCATTCCCCATGTTTCAGATTGGAGCGCATCTGCTGCTATGCAGGTTTGGAGCTGGACGACTGGGAGCTGCCCTGTTTTTTGCAAGGCGTGGCAGAGGAGACACAAGATGAGGACATGTGGCGGCAGGTGGCGCGCGCTGCGTCTCCAACTAGCTCAGCAGCACACCAACTGGCACAGCTAGAACCAAACCAAACCTCCTCAATCCGCACCCCGCCCAGCATCCCCTCCGGCCAGTCCGGCAGGAACTTGATGGAGAGTCAGGCGGAGGAGCCCGCTCTGCACCGCCGTATCTTGTCTCTGGATCACTCTGAAGAAGAGCATGATTTGATGCGACCGTTGCGGCATAGGGTCGGAAAACGGGTGCGTCGCCCCTCACGTCGTCCTTACAACTCGGATTCCGACAATCGTGTTTCTGTGAGTGCGAAGGTTTACTTGCATGCCTGCGCCCCTCGCCAACTCTCTTCTTGATTTGCAATCCAGCAAAAGTGTATGTGTGTGCGTGTGTATGTGTGTGTGTGTGCGTGTGCGTGTGCGTGTGCATGCCCGCGCGTGTTTGGGCGTGTTTGTTCATGTGCGAGGGGGTGAGTGTGTGTGTGTTCATGTGCGTGTGTATGTGTGCGAGTGCGTGTGTGTTTTCTGTGTGTCTGTCCGTGTTTGCGTGTGTGTGTGTGTGTGTGTGTGTGTGTGTGTGTGTGTGTGTGTGTGCGTGCGTGCTTGGTTGTTGTTGATGGAGTATATCGAAGCTGATAGAATTTCTCTGCGATTGCCTGGAGACAGACGCTCAGGGGGATGGGGTCGGGCACGCAGCACCCATACATTGGCCGAAAAGTCCGTAAGGAGTTCCACGAGGGTGTCTTCGAGGGGGTCATTGATGATCATGACGCTGACCTTATGTGGTGGCACGTCACATACGAGGCAAGTGCACAACGGCATTACTTCACCTACGTGCAAGATAAAGGGATGTGAAAGGGGGGGGTAGGGTTGAGATTCATCCGTGTAAAGAATGTGGCAGTTGCGGTCATGACTTCCCTCCCAGCGATTCTTTCAAGTAGCCCTTTTCACCTCGTCTGCCTTTTGTGATTTCGCATGCAGGATGGGGATGAGGAGCACTTGGGTGAGGAGCAGCTGCGGCGGCTGATGGTCTCTCCGCTCGGTAGCAGCGGCAGGGCGCGTTATAATCCGGCGATCGGGCAGCGGAGAGGGGGAGGAGGTGAGCGAAAGAAAGTAGTGCTCGCGGCTACCAACATTCACCCCTTGCTTCGTAGCATGTACTGCATAGATTCGGGCATTCACTGGGTCGTCATTTTTGTTAAGATGGGTTTCATCCTCCCGTAGTGGTCTGAGTGCGCCGGGCTCACAGGTTGGGGTTCAGGAGTGAGAGCGGATCGATGCGTGTGTCAGGACGTATCCAATGGCCTGGTACGACACGCCCCCCCCTAGGATCGCCTATTCGCACCCATTGCCAGTTTCGCTTTCTCCCCCTTTGAAGCTTGTTGTCACTATATTATCATTGCAATGCAGGAAGCATTGCCCATTCCAGCGTACAATGGAATCGACGATGAGCTCCCTCCCGCTTTCACGTAGGGCCATTCATCCCATTCGCGTCCCCACTCATTTTTTGCATAGCTGTGCCTTCCAAAGGGGGACCTGAACGTGGTGAGACATGTGGGTATCTTGGTGCCCCTAGGTACATCACCAAAGTGGAGATGCATCCCGGGGTGCGCGAGATGGTGAAAGCTGCTGCCCAGAGTGAGGACAGGCTATTCGTGCCTGGTGGAAAGAGGCCCGT
>JAPMLY010000215.1:0-15000 GCA_026401115.1 Tetraselmis chui | reverse complement strand
CACCACCACCGCCTCAACCATTTCTGCCCCTCCCCCCGCCTCACCTCATTCCCGCGAAGCTGTCTCTCTTCGTGTTATTATCCCGGTGCCCATCGCCAACCTGGCGTCTATAAGGTGGGGTCCCTCCGTCCACTGAGGGGACTGTGGCTGCGTTGCCAGTGGCGGGGTGGCGCCCCATGTGGTTGAGGGTCTTTGGCTGTGTTTTCGTTGGTTGCCTCAGGAACGTGGTCAAGTGTGGGAAGAAGAAGTCGTTTAGGTGGCGCGTGGAGCTGGACGCGTCGACGCAGCCGGGTGCGGATTTCAATGTTCCCCTTGGTCAATATGCCAAAAACCAAAAGTGTCACGTGAGCCCCCCTCCCCTTCCCTCCCCTCTCACTTCTCGAAAAATAGCAACTGCAGGCGCTTGCTTGTTTCATCATGCGGTTCAAGGAAATAGTGATGATGTGGTGTGACTTTCAATGGCACCGATCGTGTCACATTTTGCGCTTCAAAACTGTTTATCTGTGTGTTGGTCTGCCTGTCCCGTATCACCAACTCGATTGGCGGTGGTAGACATCGCAAAGGAACGGCGTCGCCATGGTCGGGAACGTCGCAGTATATACAATGCACACTCGCACGGTGTCATCACTTGCCCATTTCATTTTAATTGTGTGAAAGGCGACGCCCTGAATCTTGAAAGTCGTACAAAGAGTTTACGATACAACTCATCCACTCTCCCCAGCTTTCTCGATGCCATGTGTGGCCGTAGATGTTGGTGACGCCCGCGACGTATTACCAGAGTTCAGAAATCTCTCTATTATCAAAATTGAGAAACTGGAATGGTATGCATGTTAATTGATTGTCTTCGATGTATTTGAAGTGAATGCTTTGCAAACAAACAATGAATGAATGTATCGATGGCAAATATGCATACAACATGTAACGCGAAGTAACGGTAACTGAGGACGCAGTGTGGCTATGGCACGCGGTGTTGACGGCGGTGATGCCTCATTGTGTTTTTGATGTGGAGGGTGAAGTGATGCATCGGCATAATTGTTATCTATCTTGGATGCTTTCCTAGTGGGTGGCATCGTTGTAGTGTGGTAGTATGTGCCGTTGTTCATGGCTCTGAGGGTTTGCATCGCCTATGTTGTCGTGCGTATGGAGGGGACAATGCATATGTACATCCGCGCCGTGACGTTGAAGTGGCAGACAGGGTTTACTTTGCATATCTGCTTACTGATTTGTGGGATGGCCGGTGCATCGACATGTTGTGTCTTTACTCTAATTGTTCAAACTTGTTCACTTTGGCACTCTGGCTTTATTTTGGTGCGATGACAAGTATCGTGCCATCGCATCGCTGCGTTCATGCAATGTGCACTTTCTACTCAATGGTGTCGCCATCGGAATATTGCGAATCCCACGAACACCATCGGCAATGCACCGTTAGCCAATGCCAGACCTTGCCACCCCCATAACCCCTCCCCTACAGTGGGTTGACTGTGATGATTGGGTTTTTCCTTTTCGCGTGTGACTCGCAGGCCGCGCATGCCGCTGACATCGGCCTCCTCCTGCTCGGTTGGGACCAGCGCAACCTCAACTTCCGCGCCTCCACCTACACCGACCTACTCCACAGGAACGGCGTGCACCGCGACACGCATGATGATGGACTCGGCCAACAATTTACGCGCTCGACAGTCGGGCACACCGAGTTGCAAACGATATACGACAGCGTATGCCGTCACTTGCACGACGCCGCGCCCCACGCGACCATCCTCCCCAACCCAACGCCAACACTCACCCCAACGTCCACGCCCAGCGCGAAAGTCGCGCGCGTTGCTGATGATCATGGCGAGGCCTCGTCCGGTGATGCCCCCTCGCCGCATGACGTGGTGCCGGCAGTGACTGGGGGGTCGTCAGTGGATGTGGTGCAGCGGGAAGGGTCGGTGAGCGCCTCGGCGGTGGATGGTCAGTCGGTGAGCAAGGATGGGTTGAAGCAGTTGGGAAGGCGCGGGGGGATCATATGGCACGGCCGCCTGGCTCGGCGGCTGTCTGTGGCGACGGATGGGTGTGACGATGCGGAGGAGGAAGGAGGCGTTGGGCGCCCGAATGATCAGGTGAGTGGCGGTAACATCTGTATCGGCTCTCGGGTGAAGAACTCGGTGAGGTCCTCTTATTTGCTTATTTGTTTGCCTTATTATTCCAATTTTTGAATGCGCGCTTTGCCCCGCGCGCGCGTGTGTGTTTTGCGTGTTAATGAAGCATTTTTTGTCTGTGTGTGTTTAAGTGTTTTGTCGCTGTATGTGTGTGTGTGTGTGTGTGTGTGTAAAATTAATTACATATTTTATGAATATGCTCGGGAAATGTTGACATACTATTTGTTGACTCAGGGGCGGTTCATATAAGCGGAAATAAAAAATGCATCGAATTTTTGCGCGTACATTTTTCTTCTGTCTGTTTTGTTTAAAGACTTACCAAGGCTATTACCTGGCTTCCCTGTTCACTGACTGCGTGTGTGTGTGTGTGTGTGTGTGTGTGTGTGTGTGTGTGTTGATGGGGACGACGATTAAAAAGGCTCATCATTTGGAGACGGGCGTCGACGCAACCTCGCCGCCCGCGATGTTGGAGACTGACAGGGATGCCATCGACATTATGGCCTACAGCGACGGCGACGAAAGTGGACACCACCACGAGCTGTTCAGTCGAGGTGGAAGCGGGTCGGGTGGCCGACGCACACTTGAAAGCTGCGAGACGTCATTTCGGGCGGCGACGGCGACAGCGGCAGTAGGGGCGACATGCCTCGGCCAGCCGCTCGTCGTGCCCCCAGCGCTGCCCTCCCTCCCGCCCGGCTTCATCTCCTTCCACGAGACGCGTCTCGTGGGCAACAGCGAACAGGTGATGGAGGTGGAGGTACTGACAGCTGCGTTTGTGAGGACAGAGGCTAGCAGCGCGGTTTACACGGTTCGTCGCCTGGCGAGAGAGGCGGGCAAGTACATCAGCCTAGTGGTCGCCGATTGTCCTCACCAGGCGTCGTCATCCGTGGGTGCGACTGGTGACGAGGGTGGGGGTTGCAGCCCTTGGGGCAGGCCTCAGTTTATGAACTCCATCAGGCTACCGATTGATGTCAACGACGGGGAGCTCCGTGGCACACGGTTAGTGTGGTTTGTGTCGGACCAGCAACTGCCTGCGTTGCTGGACGCCTGCGGTGCTTTCTCACTGCAGTTTCGAGTGTTCACTTGGGTGCAGCCGCCGTCGACGGAAGCCACCGGTAGCTGCAACGCGCGAGAGGGTGCGTGCGAGTTGGTTGAGAACACCCAGCACATTGTGGTGGGGTGGAAGGGCGGCGAGCTGGATCTGTTTCGGGACGGTGAGCGCGACCCGGGGCGGTACTGTACCGCGCAGTGCTTTGCGCAACTGTCGGAGGTGGAGCGCGTGCTGGACGAGGCGGGGCGGGCGGTGAATGCGTGTCAGAAGCCGGCGGACTTGATGATGAGGCTGTTGGATATGTTTGTGGACGAGGCGCCGCTCATTGTCGACCTCACCTGCGGCACCGGCACCACCGCTGTGAGCCCGCCCACATTCCACCAACTGCCACTAAACCATCGTCGTCCCTCACATATGCCATCGCCCCGTTTACTCTTGCATGTGGATTTCCTTGGCCAGCTGCCTCGGCAGCTAGCCCGCTCTTTGCTTCATCATTCGTTGAGTTGTACTGTCGACAATGAACTTGTTTGTTTTCATGTCTATTCGATGTTATCCAAATCGATATTAGCCCATACTAACTTTGCTGTAGCTCCTTTTTGCTCAGTTATTCTTTTGTGTGTTCGTGAATAAGCAACCTTTTCCATTTTGATTAGAATGTTATTTAGTTGGTTTGTTTTGTCATTTTTGCTTATTCAGTCATTTACTTTGTTTTTATGGCTGATTGTTCCGCCGCCCACTGTTTGTGTCTCTCAACCAACCCACACACTCAGTTCCTTTGCCTCTTGCAACAGCTCGCCGCGGGGGAGCGGCGGTCCCAGTCGTTGGGACGTGAACTACGCCGGAAGACGGGAGGCGCGCCTATCCCGCGCCCGGGTCGGCCGCACGTCATAATGTTGGATGAAGAGGTCAAGCAGCTGCAAGCCGCGAGGTACCGGTTGGAGGCGTGGGCGGAAGGCGGCTGGGACTGAGCGCCTCCCCAGTATAAGAAGTTGCACATCCTCGTATCGTGTTGTGTTTCTGCATTGTCTGTTGCCTGCTCATTTCGACAGACGGCAAAGTTGGTGAAGAATGGATATACCATTTGTGAAATTGCATCATGATGGGAGACAATGATAGTGGGGGAGATACAAGGCAGAAGATGGGCTATCCCCACTGTCGTGAGGAAAGTGCAAGGGTATCAATAGACAGAGAAAGCTGGGGATGTATTTCCGGGGGGCGCCTTGATGGCGATTCTGCTCGGTTTGGGCTCACTCATAGGATGTTGTGTCGTCGACGAGATATTGTAAGAGACGCGCAGTGTATCTCTCACCGCCGAGGCCAAGGCGCAGAGAACTAACCTTCAACACCTTACAAACGACTGCCGTGCAAAAGGGGGAGTCAAACAAATGCACGTCATACTCCCACCGGTGTTCGAGGAGGGGACAGCCATCGGGTTTGGGCCGGATAGTACGACATTGCATTCAGTTTTCTTTTGAATTGTTTGTAAGGCCGCGAGAATGCTCATCGCATGCCTTTAGCTTATGAAAACACGGTTTGAGTGTGTGTGTGTGCGTGCTCGTGTGCGTGTGTGTCTAATGCGCAAATTTCTATCACTGCCGGGCTTGTGAACTTACGGCTAATCGCGCCCGCACCCGTGCGACACGCTCGTTCAAACAGTCGCCGTGCCGGTTACACGAAAAGAGTAACGGGCCCAAAGCGCCGCAATATACATTATTGTCCGACGGAGGGGGGAGGTGTTGTGGTGGAAATCGCGTATGTATCGATGTGCCCACAACCCAAGGGCAAGCTGTGTTGGGTCACAATGTTCGAACTGTCAGACCTTCCTCATATGAGCTTTAAAGTAGTTGAACGAGGTACCGTTGAACGCACTTTTCAATGCGTGTCGAACGCACCTACATTCAGGTTCAAATAGACTTGTCACATATATATTTTATGTGATTTACTCTTCTTCCGGATATTCCGGCAAAGCTGAGCCGCGGTGCCAAGCAACTCCCGTCGAACTCGGCTCACCTCATGAGGCGATTTGTGCGGGGTTTGTCGAAATATGCGAAATTTTGGTTGCCCGCGGAAAATTAGTACTTTCACCCGTCTTTATTACACGCTGAAAATAAGGAAGTAAATGTGGGTTGCACCAAATAATCGTCTTATAGAAACGAGGTTGAGAGGACTGAAGGCGGACATATTATTTCCAAAGATGGTTGTTTGTAGAGGCATGATCGACTCTGCATCCCGAACGACTCAGTCCTAGGTGAAAGTTGTCGTTCAAATGACACGACATTGGTTCTCGAGGTCACCGTAACTACGCGAGTACGATGACAAAAACTTTAGACATGTTTTGGTGGCGATACATTCGACATGACGTAAATAATTGGTGTCACCAATGTGTTGTTATTTGCCGTCGCGCGAAGGAGCGAGGTCATGTACATATTTATTTTGGCCCGCATTACATGTTTCGCCTCGACCTTGGCACACCGTAATGATACTTGATTTTCCGACCCACTTCAATGTTAGTGCAAGTTTTGACAATGTGTTGGTGGTTGTCGACCACTTGATGCGACTGGCGCACTTTTTCCTTGTATAAAGTAGGTTAGTTAGAAGAGAGAAACTATTAAACTTCTATTTGCAAGGTGCGTACCGTTTACGTGGCCTACCGCGTGTCTTCGTTAGCGACGGAGACCCCAGTTTCGTCAGTGTCTTTTGGCACACGCTTTGGAGACGCATGGGTACTAAGCTTAACATGTCGTCAAGTCGACATCTATAGACATATGGTTTAACCTCGCGAGGAAACTCTACGAATCAAAAACTATTGCTTGTTTTTACCTTTTCCGACGTAAGCCATTGGATTACTTGGCTTCCAAAATATAAGTATGCCTACATTGCTAGCCGTGTTCTTGGAATTGAGCACACTCCATTTGAGGCGAATTTGGGCTTCTCTCCTGGAGAACCTCCATACCTTTTGTAACCCATGCGGACTTCCATTCATGTTTCGTCGACAACTCATGAATTTTCACAATCCTTACGTGAGGTGCACGAGTTGGTTACGTTTGTTTTACATTTACACAAGGATGATATGCAAGCTCGTTCACAACCGTCGACTGCACCACAATTTCAACAAGGTGACAAGGTTTCGGTTGTTGGAAAAGGCGTGTCTTTGTGTGGTCACCTTAATTACAAACTCAAGGACGGACAGTCGGGACCGTTTACGGTGTTAGAGAAGATTGGAGCGAACATGTACATATTGGCGTTACCATATATTGTATGCTTACATAATGTGTCTCACGTCAGTTATCTTCGCCCGTGTCCTAATACTTCGCTCCCCCTTCCGTTACTTTCTCAACTCATGATGATTACAACGAGTGCAACGTTGCCAACATCACAGTTGCAAAAATCGGCGTTGTTTGTGGACGTCGTGGAACAGATTTGCTGTTCTCCACCCATTTCAAGGACGAGTAAATTTCACATGTTTGGCATCGATTAAGTGATGTACATCGTACTGTGGCGTTACATTACTTTTCTTACTCACATACGTAGCTACAATTCGACGATAGCCAACATTACTTAGTCGTCATGAGGACAACCTATCCGGCTTGAATTCCTCACTCTGAGTTATGTCACCTGTGGAGCTTAAGACTTACTGCGATTGAGCTGATGGTGATCAAAAGGCTCTTAGCCAAAGACTGATCTTCGACTTGTCTAGAGGGGGCACGAGTATGGCGAGTACATTCCGAATGCAATAGAAATGACTGTAGGACTCATGCGTTATCGCTATTGAGTTGCATTCCGCACTTTCCGAGGAAATGTACACCCGCAGTTGCACATCTATTGCACTTAGATCAAGACACCACCTAATCACTAGCGTGCCACCTTGTGAGATTAACTAATCCTCGAGATGTGCCGGATCACGTTTGTCGGAGGCGATTGCAGCACGTCTCATGGGACACTCTTCCGAGGGACGCGTGACGCTTCCATCACGACCGAAGGCGGTCCATGCTTGTGGAGGGAGTTGACAAATCGGTTATCATTTTCTTCCTAATTTACAAAATTTAACTACATTGCAAAACCGTTACGCTCTCGCGCAATCTTTTTGCATGAGTCACAATTGATTATTACGCAATTTGTTTGCAATCGAACTGCAATACCATCGTCTCGAGGTCGTGCATACGTATTCACACGCATGTAGCTCAGAGGAGTATGTATCAAGACTGCGAAGACCGTGGAATGTAGAATATAGTGATCGGTCGACAGAACAATAGACATTACTCTCCTTTACCCTTAAAGTTCACGGGGTTGTCATTTCACCGAAGACAGGACTGCACAAGCAATGCATTCAACGATATCAACCTAGGTAATCAATCTATGGTATCAGCCTATCAACCCAGATAAGCAATGCACTCAACGATATCAACCTAGCTATTCTCTACAGCCGGACACAACCAATTAATTTCAGTCGGTTGTGCAACTTGTGTAGTTAACGCTATTACTTGCTCTATGTTTTGAAAATATTGAAAATAATGCTCCCAACACTCCAGACTATCTGTGGCACGAATTTCATGCCCAAAGAAGCACATAACAATGGACTTTTATTGACCTGAATAAAACCCACATGATAGAAAAATGACCGCCCGCAAAAGCAAAATCTGAAATTCTAATTTGTTCTACTTCCAACAATAACTATCACCATATACTCAATGATGTTATGCTATGGCGTGTTTCTCCGATCTCAACAGTGGGTTGAGTGTGCATCTTGAGCACATTGGGACTTTTGTGTAGATGTCGTATGTTTAATAATGACCAGAAAGCAAAACCGACTAAAATTAGTCGATTGTCCTAAACAGGGAATTTCAAACAACATTTCAGACTATTAATTTGTGACTTTTACAGTGCATCGTCTCGCAGTCCGTTCTATTGCTCTCCGATTGCTGTCGAACTCATGAGGCCACATCTAGCTTCCACATTAGATCTGAGAATGAGCTATTGGACCTCATTGCAGTGAAATTTGTGCATGTGAAATGCTGCAACACATTCCCAACCACTTGGTGGGAACCCAACCATATGCAGCACCATGAATGATTTGTCCAGCATGAACCATACGAATGCGCATGAGAGTCACGTTGCAGCTGCGACATGACCATCGAAGGAACATGATGCACCCGCTGCTCATGTATGTTCATTGACAGACGTCTCTTACTGTTTTCAGCTACACTTAAAATATAGTTGATTACGAACATTACTTACATTTCTCATGCGCGCGATATAAAACTACCTGCAGTTCTTGGCACATTCTGCTGCCTTTCCCGCCATAACACGCAGGTGCAGCATCACAACACCTTAACACCCTCTTAATGAGCGATGCAATGCAAAGGCAACTCACCTCTTTGCGCGTTTGAGACTCCACCCTTTGCAATTGCATCGCATGCCAAACAGCTACGCGCTACTCGCATCCCAAACCCGCCGACGGTAAAACTCAGCAAACTCGTCCTCAGTATCAGTGCCCCCAACATCAATGGATTTCTCAGTGTGTGTGGTATTTTAGCACGCGGAAAACTTAAGTATGGCCGGCGGTATGCGACGTTGCTCCCGGTGGTGAGAGCGTTTGTACTGCGAAAAACAACGCAGGATGTGTACACGCTATCGGGTTTCAGCAACCTGCGAAAATGAAACGACTCGTTAAACCGTGTTCACCGACGCCAGTGAGAGCTTTTGGAGAGCTTAAAATTCGTCGGTTTTGGCTGTAGAAACTAAAGAGACGATGAGCCGTCATTTTTTACAATCAAGGGATAAATGATAACTATCCTCGTTTAAGCATTTCGAAGAACATTGCATGGCCACCGTACCCTTGCCCGTGCCCGACACAATTCGCATATGATCTCGGGGAGGCGTGATGTGCTGTGGAGGCTTGAAATTCGTGGTTGTATGATTTCGAAATAGAGATTCTCCGTCGGATATGCCCCGTATATACCGACGAGGACACAAAGATCGACCGCCGGCGACTTTACTACAATATTGGGCGCCCGCCGGCGGTGCAGCGGCGGCGGCCCCGGAGGGGGATGCGCTCGCATGCCCGTCGATACTCACCCCCACCTCCTCGACGTGGGCGCTAGTAGCCCTATAGGCTATAGCCGTGCCGGACATGGCACGGTTGGGGGCTAGGAGGGGTGAAACATGGAGTTGCGATCCGCGCGATTTGCAGTTGTCGAGAAGCCATATTTGGAGGGGTTCTCAAAATAGGTTATGCTCACTTCCAACACCAAGCTCTCCCTCTCGGCCAGGTCGATATGTTTTGTTGCGATTGAATACTCACATATACTCTCCCGACAAGGAGGCGCCCGCCGGCGGCGCAGCGGCGGCGGCCCCGGAGGGGGGTGCGCTCGCATGCCCGTCGGCATCCCTTCACCTCCCCGTGGTGGGCGCTGGAAACCCCGTAGCCGTGCCAAGCCTGGCACGGTAGGGGGCTAAGAGGGCCGACAGCTCGATCCGTGGGATCAGCAGCTGTCGGGAAAGCCCTGTACATAGGGCTTTTGAAAAAATAATTTCTGTGCACTACCGGCGCCAAGATCTCCCGCTCGGCCCGTCCGATATGTTTTTTCGCGTACATATACTCCTAGATACAGCCTTACTTTTAGGAGTGGGGCCTGTACTACGGCAGCGTTTGATGGCGAGGAGGGTACGGCCGGATCAACGGTGGGAGGCGGGTGTTGGAGCTGTTGGTGGCCAGCCAGGAAACAGCGCCATGAAAGGGCGCTCGCTAGCTATCGACCAGCCATGTGCCGGTCGAACCTTGCCGAGGGGTGAGGCAAGACATGGCACAGGACGGTGGCTAGTCGCAGACGGAGGAGCGGCTATATGAGGCGGCGGCGATCCTCAGGATCAGCCGCCGCCGGAAAGCCCTGTACGGAGGGCTTTTTTCGGATACTAAAAACAATGTCCGTACCCGGCGTCGAGCTAGTTGGGGAGCAGCACCAGGGTAGGGCGCTCACTAGCGCGTCGGTACGTCGTCCAGCGACATCTCCCGGGGGGAGGAGTCAGCTGGGACGGCAAGGCGGACAATCGCGACGGGAGGAGCGACACGATCTGGCAGCGACAACCCTTTGGGTCGGCGCCGCCGGAAAACCCGGCACGGAGGGTTTTGTTTAATTCCGGGCGCCCGCGGCCCGCCGGATCCGGCTACGGTGACCTGCCCCCCCCCCCCCCCTCTTCGACACCCACTACCCCGACAGACCTTCATACTCCTAGGGGTCCTTGAGCGTGGGCCCGGGTGAGCGCGGAGGCCCCCGCTCAAGAAAAGGCTGCTCGGTGGACGCGCGATCAGAGGGGGGAGGGTACGGCCACAGGCCGGAAAACCGACAGGTACCCGGGTACCAGACAGAGAAAAAACCGGGGAAATGAGCGGGGAAAATTCAGGCGCGGAGGCATGAGCGCTAGTTTTTTCTATGTATGTGTGTCTCGGTCCCCCCCACATGTCCTCGAGGTGATGGGGGACCTCGACACGGAGGACCGCCGCGTCGGTGGACGCGGCAAGACCTTGGGGCGGGGTTTACGGGATGGAGCGGCGGGATCGACGAGCAACCGCGCGAGGAGGGGTTTTTTGCCAGCCTTTCCCCTCCTACCTTCGGCAAGACCGAAGTCACGCGGGAGCTAGATTAGGCTGGCCCGTCGTCCCTCCCGAACGCCGACCGGCCTAGGCCGGTCGACACCAGGGTTGTGCTGATGTCCGAATCTGAGAATTCAGGCGGAACTGAAGTCACTTCAGGGACTTCAGCCTAGAGTCAGCTGAACAGTGTTCAGGCCTAAATTCAATTGAGACTTCAGAGCCTGAATTCACGCTGAAGTGACTTCAGTTCAGTTGTTCAGCTGAATTCAGGCCCTGAACAGAACACAGCCTGAATTCATGCCAAGACTTCAGACTGAAGGCCTGCCTGAAGTGACTTGAAGAACCCCCTTAAGCGTTTTGAACCCCGTCTGACCCTAAAACCCTTAAACCAAAACCCTAAACCATGACCCCGCCGAGCTCCCGATAAGTACGAATTTCCATACATAAGGCCTTACGTAATCCCATGATACAAATATACTATTTATCAGTACTTACTCAGTACATCGCAACACGGCCACAAATGGTTGACAAATAACGGTACGGAGTATCTCTCGAAGGATATCGCCAAACTAGAGGGCGGCCGAACAGGGACAGCTCACCCGATTGAAAAAGAACAAATCTAGGCTGACTTCACTCCAGTCGGGTTCAAGCCACTTTCGCCGAGACTTCAGACTGAACTGAAGTCACTTCAGTTTAGGCTGAACACCTGAAGTCGCCTCAACTGAAGTGACTTCAGCACAACCTTGGTCGACACCCCGGTTCGGTGGGAGCGGGCCGAGCATCGTGAAGGTCGAGCAGCAGTTTAGTTTTGCATTTCTAGACAAGTGGATTTATTTTTAGATCTGTTTTTCTTGATTACGAAATTATTACGCTGTTACTGCTTAGGTGGGGGGACTGTGGCAATTACTGCGGTTGCTTACAGTTATATAACTCCCGAGGAACGTCGACACACATTGCAGATAGGTGTGTCGATAAGAAATGTACCTGGTCGGAGAGACCCGGGCCCAACTTGCTAATAAGTCATGTATGGCGAAGTAGAGTGGCCCGTGAGACAGCACTCGGTCCAGTTTGCCGGGACATGTTGTAAACAATTTCAATTTCAATTTCCCGACAAGGCGGGGAAGGTATTTGTGAAAAAAATTGACGAGGAGGGTGCGGACATACTAGCGGTGGTACGCATGTGTTGGACATAGCGGCGGACGGCCGGATAGCGGCGCCATGGAAAGGCGCTCGCTCGACGTTGACCAACGCTCATAAGGTCGAGTATGAAATTGAAATTGAAATTGAAATTGTTTACAACATGTACCGTATGTGCCGGTTTACAACAAGTACCGTATGCGCCGGTTGCTGTCTCTGGGCCCTCCCAACAATGCCATACACGGAACTTACAAGTCAGAGCTAGACCGTTAACCACCTAAATCCAACCTCTCCAAAGGGTGCTCGGGGGTTTTACTCCTCCCCGGGTAAGGTCGAGTAGACCAATCAAGGGGGTTGAGCTCGACATCATGAGCGAGGAGGACAGCCGCGGCGAGAAGAGCGGCACGGTATGGTGGCGCTAATTGTAGATCGGTTGCATCCGGAAAACCCTTGTACGGGGAGTTGTAGTTAAAACTCCCGCACCCGGCACTTTTGAGGTTGGACCCATGATCTGTCTTTCCCACCCAACCTCTTCTCTCGCCGGGACCCACCATTGGCATGAGTACCTTAGGCGGCGTGCTAGGGTTATCGCGAAAGTACACCTCTCGTACATGCGGCCCCGTGACAGCGTAACCACAATGGAAGGGTACGGACGGTATTGCGCGGGTCGGCCGGTGCCGGAAACAAATGACAGCCGACCGGGACATGACAAATGCGACGGGAGAAGCGATAGACGGCATCCAGATTTTAGAAAGATTATGTTTTTACACCAAGCACCAAGTACCGATAAATCGGTTGTTGTCTCCGGGCGTACCCAATACTGCCATATAAGATTCAGGGTTAGGGTTATGCGCCGGGGGTTCTCCTTTTCCATCCCTTTCCATCGGCGGTAGCAACATAAATGCAATATATTTACAAGTCATAGAAACGTATCCTACCGTCACTAAAGACAGTACAAAGATCCAAAGTACTACTAAAGTACTACTGAACCACATAACGGGGATGGGTCGGTAGCTCGAATGAGCAACGCCGATCGTCTGCGCTTTGGGCCTGGCCTCCCATCGAGCGACATACTGGTGGACATGGCCGTTGAACAACGAGCACCATCCACCTCTCCCCACCCGAGCCTAGCTCACCAAGGTCTGTGGATCCGTAGCGACACCAGACGGTACACACTCCAAGGCGCAGCTTTCAGGGATTTGAATTTCATCTCCCCGACAGCTATCGCGCCACCTACTTCGAAATCCGAACATGTACCCGCCACAGTACTACGAAAGAACAATCACACCCATCGCTGACAAAACGCTTTCCCCCCCAGGCAGCGGCGCGCCACACCGCGCCTCTCCGAGCGTCCGGACGTTCCTGTCCGCCGCCTATTACCAACAAACCCAGGTCCCATCGGGCCTGGTCGTGTGCCACACACGCAATCCACTCGGAAACCCACTCGAAAATCCTCAACTAACCCCCTTGGTCCTCCCCCCTACTCGGAATCAAGCTCGATCGAAATGTCCTCGACCCCTACCCCCCCCCCCTTACCTACAGGCAGGCGCTTCTGCGGGACCCCCATGACCGCGGGCGATACACGGACCTCTGCGATCCCCGGAACCAACTCGCGGGCCACCCGCTGACCCCGTTCCTCACCGTTCCCCAACTGTCCCATCTCCGACAGAACATGGGAACGACACTGGACCCCTCCCCTATTCGTCGTGGCCTCCAGGCCCCCTGGTCCTGGCTACCCCCCGGTCAACCACGGACCTTGGCAGGGCCGACGACTTCTCCACCCGCATGATTGACTCCACCCTCCTCACATGCCAGTACTCGACCACCCCCTCCCACCTTGCTCGCTTTTGGATTCACGGCGTCTTCCTGCCGCATCCATCCCATCCCGACCCGATCACGTCGGCCTGCTCGGTGGCCTGCCACTGGCTCCTCGAGAGCCTCCGCAGCCTCGACGACCTCCCCCATCGCATTAAAAATATAATCGGTCAGGAACTCGCCCATCACACACGATGGACTGCGAACTCCACCCGCACCCTCCACCCGACAGCTCCAAAATGCGACGACACCACACCCTTGCCTATCGAGCTTCGTTCGGGATTTCAGGAAATTGGCCTTGTTCTCCCCACCTCCTGCGTTGCGGTCGGCCTCCTGTACCAGCTGGCTTCACGCCAGCGTGAACTCCACTCGGCCGGTCCAGCACCCCCCTCCGCAGCCTCCTCCCCCTCTCTCATGACAAAACTACGACATCAGAAAATTCAATTCCTACGAGACGCCTCTGCCCCTGCAGTTTTAGGCCGGAGAGTGAAAATCCGCTCTCCCCTGTTCACTGGTATCACCGGCCAAGAAACCGTCGCCCTCCTGCAGGACCTCCTCACCTCCAGCCTCGCGCACGCACTCACCTCTGCCGGATCATCCCCCTCGACCCACCCCCAATGCAGGCTCGAGGACCTTCCTGAGCCTGCTCAATTCATCCTCCAATTCGCGGACGCTCTCCAGCCAGTGGACATTCCCACCCCGATCGAGGACGACCCCTCCTCCCTATGGGTGAATATCCTCCACCTGCCCAGTAACCCCATTCATTCACAATCAGGACATGTATCCCTACACATCCTTTCATATTCCCTTCACGAACATGTAACCCCCAACCATCATCTTAACACCATCACCATCACACTCCCCCAGTCACATGCCACGTTCCAGGCACCTCCTGGGCTGACACATGCCTCACCACTGTTGTCCTCATCCATTCCCGCCACTCACTCTCCCTTCCTTGCATCAACCCAGATGGCTCCATCCCACCCACCCACTGGTTATACACCCTATTATACCAAACAGCCAACGAATATACTGCCCACCACACCCCCACATCCACCCCCCTTGCCCACCACCCCTCGACCTCTCTTCCTACACAACAATGAAAATTTTTCTAGATGGCTCCTACTTCCGCTCCCACCCCTCAACCTCCCTTACCATCACCACCAGCATACAGATATCTCTCAGCACAGAAATGTACTGCATCCTCATCTCCACCAACGGTACCGTCAATATCCCCCTCAACCACACCTTCACACACAGAGGAGCACTCACAC
>JAPMLY010000214.1:275000-276828 GCA_026401115.1 Tetraselmis chui | reverse complement strand
CAACGGGGGGGAGGGGTGCGTTGTGACTAGAGAGATGACGACGCGACTTCGCTGCCACAGGAAACAGAAAACAATTTGCGGCAACCTACATTTTGTTGTATGGAAAACATGCGTAGCATCACATGTCAACATGCAATGAAGTGGGCTGGAAACTGAATGTCAGAAGATAACACTCTTGTGGCATGGAAAGCGTGTGGTGTATCATACATACGTGAAATTGTGCAATATAGCACCGTCGCCGTTAATACGCCCCCACACAATTTTCGAGGACCTCAATCTTATTAAATGCAAAAGGACAGAAAATAAATCGGTCGAGTTCTGCGGGCCCTATCTTTCACGCGCGTAACACATTTTCATGAAATTGCGTATCCAACTTGGCTGAGTTGACATCTGAGTTGACTCGGCATGAGTTATCAGCTCACCTCGAGCGCGCTCCAGCTGGGGTACATTTGCGAGCTGGTCTTGTTCTCGCTCTCCGCCGCCTTCTCCGCCAGCAGCACCATATCCACGTAGTCCAACCGCGCGCGCTGCATCCCCTCCAGCACCGTCCGCACCGTCCGGCCAAACCCTGGGACAGCAGCGCAACGCCACGCGGGAGGGACGGGCGGCGTGATGAGCGCAACGGCCAGTGAAAATACACGACATGTGAAAAAAAAAAAGACACACGATGAGCAAATGCTTTACTCTGTCTCTAAAACCAAACCACCCCATTCGAAGCGTAATTACAAATGCGGTTACGGCGGATGACGGTGGAGCATTCTGTTCCGCGACATCTTTTTTGCACTCTTGCTTTCTTATTTTGGGCTTCGAATTTGGGCCATTCAACCTCTTTAGTGCGCACACAGATTTCAAGTCGATAGATGGAATTACCTGACGGACACAATTAACACGGACAACGCAGACATGGTGTTCTAGGAGCGCGTTGATGTTCGGCGGGGGAGGGGCTAAACTTGTTCATGAAAATGGCAGCAACCTTAAAAATAAACAACTCTATCGCCGCTGTCGATTTCCGCACGTCGCCACAAAAGCCTTAACTTAAGCAATCATGCAAAATAAATGAGGTGAGTCACACTACATATGGTGTCGGAAATGCGAGAGCGTTTCGAACCCGCATTTTCCTGGCGAAGATGTGGTATTGCTCCCCGACCCTCCATCAACCATAACTGCCCTCTGTAAACAACTTCTCTAAAAGGGACAAGAAATCCAACAATTTAAAAACAATGTTGTGCATCATACAAATACAATTAATAGGAAAAGGACGACAGTTAGAATGAGTCAAGAGTGTGACGAGAAATGGCAGTTGTAACAAGGACAACAAGAAAGCCAACAAATGCGACGACACCCTCCCAACCAAATGGCTATCACCTTGCGGCAGCAGCTCCATCACAATGTACACCGCCTCCCGCTCCACACCCTCCTCGTGCATCGCGTCCGCGAGTTGGTCCAAACGGTTGCGCCAGGCGTCGGAGGGGGCGGCGTGGAAGCGGCGGATGCCGGAGGCGAGCGCGATGCGGACCAAATGCTTCGTCCTGTCGCCCATTCCCTAAGACGAAACAGCGCAAACGGCGGAGCGCGCCCCTCTCAACAAGGGCTGCACCTTCCCACGCCAAATGGTAAATGAAAATAAAACAGGAGGGTGGAACAAATCAAGGAAAAGAGCGAAATGGCGTGACTGACGTGCAACACAAATACGAACGACTGTTTTAGCTCAGTCCACAAAATGCAGATGACAAAAATGAGGGAATAAGTTTGGGGTTTGTTGCGAGTCGTGACTCGCGTTTCCGTGGACCAATTGCTAAAACAATGTTTCAGGACTACAAACGCCAAA
>JAPMLY010000214.1:122500-265000 GCA_026401115.1 Tetraselmis chui | reverse complement strand
AAGCACTGCTAGAGAGAGATGAGAATGAATCTGGAATAACTTTACACAGCGCACATGTAGCTCTCTTGACATACCTACATCTTCATACGTGTGGCTACTCGCCCAACTCTATTTATACACGACGCGCGCCGCATAACAGCCACAAATGGGACTCCACGCACGCCGCCCTCCCAAAGAAACACACCCGCGATCGATGCAGGCGAGACCGAAACGAATATTACAAGGGTGAGAGGGGGTTTGTTGGGTGATCAGGGGTCTTCATGGCTTTGATGCCCGTCCGTCACCTCGCTGCCCACGCCTTCCCCATCCTCTCTAGTAAAGCTCACCCATGTCGATGGCATACAGGTCCAATATCCGCGGCGAGGCGTGCATCACGACGCGGTCGGTGGAGGCAAACTCCCTTATTGTCTTTTTCGTCATCTCGCTGCGCGCAAGGATGCCGAGCGCCTTGTTGCCGTTTATCTGTGCACCATAAACAACAAGCCATGGTCAGACGATGTACCCGATTATCCAGCCATCATGCGTGCCGAATAAGCAAAGCACATGTGGCACTGAGAACGTAATAGGCACAGGTGATGTTCAAGGGGAGCGAGGGGGCTTGGGTCTTTACCCGTGGGCAAGCGGCGACGTCCAGCGCCTTCAAACAGCAGCAGTGTGCCGCAATCGACTGAACAATTGAAAGTGAGAGCATGGGGCAGCCGCGCACGCACAGCGTTTCCAACATCGTGCAGGCGGTCACGATCTGCGACACCGCTCGGTTCTTTAACTGATGGCAGTCCTGTGGCGACACGGGCAGAGGTTAGTGGGAAAGCGGGGGGAGGATAGGATAAGTTGACATGCCATGAGAACGGTTTGTGGGGCTGGGCGATGGGCACATGGACTGACCTGCAGCCGGAGTGATCGAAGGAAGGGGTTGCGTACGATCATCTCCACACCGTTGCTAATGTTGGGGTTATATGACAGGTTCAAAGTTTGCAGGAAGTAAAGGCCCGGCAGGCTCTCCATCCCTTCGTCCGTCAGCATCATGCAATACGAAAGGTCCAGGTCCACGATCTTACGGCACCCCTCCACCAGGCGTCGCAGGTGTTTATCCCGCATGTGAACCATGTAGCTCAGCCCCACGGTCTGCAGCAACACATTCCAGTGGCGACGCGGATTCAAGAGTCAAATATGGCATTGGAAAAAATAGATAGTTCCGACGAGACACCCAATGACATAGCCATAAACAATTCACTTTCAGAAACGTCCCTCAAATGGCGGATTACAACCTCCACACGACGGACACTTTGCACACTGCTCTACCAGTTCTGGGTTAATACCTGCGCCCCTGCCGCCTGCTAGCTCGTGTGGGGGTAATGGCAATGAGAGCGGTTGTGGAAGGTAGGGGGGTGTACCTGAAGATTGGGACACGTCTTGGCCATGAACTCTACGCTCTTGTGAGTGGCGGAGGTGTCGCTGAGGGTGATGCCGGTCAGCCGCGGGCCGTAGGCCGTCAGCAGCTTCTTCACTCCGTAGTCCGTCACGCCGGGGTTCTCCGCGAGGGAGATGTTGCGGACGGAGGGTAGACGAGGCTTTTCGTTGCGGTTGACCAGAAACTTGGACAGCACGCCATCGTTCATCGCAGCCACGCGGTCCAGCTTGAGCGTGCCCAGGCTGCAGAGTGGCATTAGAGAATGGTATTAATATATGCTGATACATGCATGTGACGTAGAGATGCATGTAGGGGGATGAAGGGAGGGGTAGTACCATGCGTATTGCTGCGACCTGTTCTGAATTGTGGAGCACAGTTGGGCCATGGGCTGCCTGTTCCCCCGGAGAGACAGAGTGCTGCTCTCCAGCTTGCTCTTCACTCGCTCCCGTGCAGGCCCCATCATGAGGAAGAGGTCGGAGATCCTGCATGCGAAGAGCACCGAACATGTGTGAGTGCGTGCGTGTTCAGAGAAATGGTTGTGCTCCTATATCGATGACCACGCACGTGACAAGAAGAAAAGACAGCAGCCCAGCGTAGGTACCCTTCGTGTATGTGAGGAGCAGCTTACGTGAAAGGAGTTTCGGCTTCCAGACTGGAGGTGAGGTTGACGCTGTTGAGGATGACGGTGGAGCAAATTTCGAAGAGCGACTCCAACGCCAGCGGCTCCGTCCCCGTCTGCGAGCTGCCGAACTCGGCGGTCATGCTCGCCAGCACGTCGAACTCTTCGATGTCTGACGACTCGTCCGCCTCGACCGGACGAGTACACGAGTAGAAGCCCTTGCCTACTTGCTTTGGCCAGGACAGGACCTGCCGGAGGTGACAGCGAGTCAGAAATGACTGGTTTTCAAAGTCGAACATAGCGAGAGCATTTGTAAGGTCAGTCGGCGAGGGGGGGACGCGGAAGCGACGGCACACACATTCATAAACTGTTTCTTGCCACCGTTGCCCTTCCCCTTCATCTTTCCCGCATCCTCGCCAGCCGCGTAGCGCGCATCGGCATCCCGAAGGTTCAGACGCCGGCGCCAATCTTTCAACGCGTTCATCGAGCTCGTCATCGTGCGCGTCTCGACTTTCGTGCCTCGACGCACTCGGTGAGTAACGACTGCCGGACGTTGAGGCGGATCCAACTGATCGAACTTGCGGGAGCGCAGGGCGTATTTAGGGTGTTCTACTCACTGTCGTGAAGTGGAGAAAGTTTGCGCGCGGAACTAAGAGCCTAACCGTGCTGCGCGTTATTGTTTTCGGCGCTGTGCAGAGCGAACTCTACTTCCCGGCACACGTCATCTGTAAACAAAAAGGCAGGTCTGACTAAAACGCGCCGTTCCGATACAAAACGGCAGTCCGAGCTGCTACGACCTTGCTGACGCACGAAAACACGGCCGGGTGCTGAGGGAGCTCGTGGAGGCAGCGAGTGTAGGCCAGGGGTAATACTACAGCTGACACTTTAAAGTTCAAGCAATGGCGGCAATTGGCTGCGAGACGAACAGGCCGTGATGTGGCTCTCGCGACTCCAACTCGCCCGGTTTCGTTCGTAGGCGCTTCACGTGGCGAGCGTTATCACGGATTCTGCGCTGTCCATATGTCAGCCTGCGCTGCGCAGATCTGCAGCGCCTCGGCTTTCTGTGGCGAGGCGCCATAATCCGTACCTGTACGACAATGTCGGCGTGTACGTACTGGATAATTTCCGTGCAATGTACGAGCATCATCCTGCATCATCAGAGGGTTTGATCAATTCTTCATGTTATTGGAAAATAGCGTTATCAATGTACAATAGCTTTTATTGCCGCTGCGCTGTGAGCCAGTTTCAACCGGCGTCGATTGATTTATTGGCCCAATTAAATTAGTAATATTCTTATTACTAATTCATACGTACCGCCTGTACGGACTTTAGATCTTGCATTTGTGGCCCAGAATGTTTCGCATAGTATTCGGGCTATGATCTCGGCTTCCCGCGAACGGACGATCACCACGGCGCAGCTGCGAGTAGGTTCTCCCATCCTCCAACTCTCCCTAGAGGCTGCGCGCCGTGGTCGTCCCTGACCCCAGTAAACTCTCCCGCACATAATTCCGTAAGCACATGAGATTAAAGTGGCAGAAGTTTTGAAGTTTTAGGCGTCGCTGACTAGTACGGTGATGATACACAACGTATGAGTGTCAGCGCTGATAAATGTTGCTAAGCTGTTTTAAGAGTTATTTACACTGCCTTACAAATCGAGTCATACGTGTCAGATGTGAGCACACCGCCCTCACCAGCACATGCAACGGCGAACACATATGCTCATGTGCCTACAATAGCACTGCAGTCGGGAAATGATGTCCGCGTTGTGTTAAATCTATCGCCGCGGGGCGCCGGTGCAGCGGATTGCGCCGTCCTGTACTTGCTCTCTGCTAATCCATTTCGTTGGTTTCCGAAAAAAAAGGTACGACATCGGTACCGTCACAACTTAACTAGCAACAAGCTCCTGCCGTTTCCTGTCTTCCCGCCGCGCAAGTCCATCTCGCTTGACTGGCCACCCATGTCTGCCTGCGAGAATACGCACTCTATCCAAGAGCTACGCCAATCTTCTTTAGCTTGGCTGTAGCCACTTCCACCGCACCTCTCGCTGCACGCACCGCGCACCGCAGGCTCCCGCTGTTGCCGGAAGGGACGAAACAGCTGTGCGAGAGAGTGGAAGGAGTATAACATAATCATGGGTTAGTATGTCTTTTTCATCACGATCACGTTGTAGCAGCGCAGCAGCGAGGGTCACAGAGCGCGAGTAGTGAATCATTGGAGCCCATGGGCTGGACTTACCGTGGGCTGAGCTGCTCCCAGTGCCGCCTCAGCTCCTCCTGGATGTCCATCATCTCATCCAGCAGCAGCTCCTCGTCACTGCCCAACAGCCCCGGAGTGGACAGCCCTGGCCACGAGCGCCAGTCCCCAGGGATGAACGCAGACCCTTGGCTGCTGCTGCTCCTCTTTCTTTTGCTGTAGGTGCAGGTAGCTCCATTCCTAGCGCCCTCCATCAAGCATCGCTTCACGCCATCAGCCGCAGCTCGAATGTGCCCCAGCAGCTCCGTTATGCGCACCTAGGATAGTGGGTCACCGCCAATCGATGCGAAGGCCACCACACAGCAAGAACCACGAGGGGCTCACACCATGAGGATGCACAAGGACGATATGGTGGATACTCAACATGTGACTGTGCAGTGTTTGTGGTGACCGCTTCAACGCACCTGAAGCTGGCAGACCTCATCGAGGAAGACTCGCATCAGAATCTTGTGGCTGGGCTGAGGATGAGGGTGGCAGATCTCGCGCAGTGTCTGACGTATGACACGCCGCTGCCGGTCAACCGCGCTCAAGTTGCCCTGCACAACACTCAAAATTAGCGCGACATGACTCCGTTTGTCGACTGAGAACAAACGCGTCAGCGCACTGAGCGTTGGCATGTCGCACTCAACGTCAGCCCATTGCGACCCAGCTGTAAGCTGCTTCATACGCTCACTCACCTTGACCATCTCGCGAGCGGCCAACAGCCATTCGGCCAGCCGCCCTCTCATATTATCACCGAGTCTCTCCACTGCCAACTTGTACTCCATGCCCTCATCGCCGCTGATGTCCGGAGCTCTATTCTCACCTTTGCTGCCCAACGCATTGCCACCGCACGAAACACGTCCACCACTCACCCCCTCCGGCCCCTCTTTGTTTTGGCCCGTGAGCTGCATCACACTGAAGCTGCCATCCGGACCACAATCAACTCGCACCCCAGACACGCCCACGGCGTCCATACTCGTCTCTTGACAACGGAGCCCGACCGCATTGTCCCCCGCCAGCTCGCACATGCTCTCCAGCATCCCGATCATCGCCTCCTTTGAGACTGCGCCGCTCTGGGCAGCTAGCAAGCGTTTGAGGGTACCGCCGTCCCAATGTGCAAGTCCGCACTCGATGTCGAGCAGTCGCGACTGCGTGAATCAACAGGCGCGATTGGGAGGTTAGGATAGGGTAATTAAACCCTCGCGCATCCGCCACTACTCGAGTACTGCCAAAGACCAGCAGCTCACCTTCGCGATACACGCAGCCACGTATGTCCGCAACTTTCCGTCACTGGCGTTGGCTCCAATCACCAACATAAGCACCACGGCTCGCATCATTATCGGTGACCAATATAAGTCCACCTGCCTCTCCCTGACCTGTGGGCACCTGTCATATTTTCTTGCCCACTCTTCCAGGTCCGGCGAGTCGATGATTCCGTAAAGCACATCCACCATCTTCGCAAGCTGATCCTGCGTTGGCGGTGGGGACAAACACTTGAGCAGAGGAGTGAACGAGGATATATACAGGCGTCGGGATAAGAGGGAGTGGTACCTGTAAATGGGCACTCTGGGCTTGAGTGGGATTGGTCGATGGGTAGAGCGAAAATGACAGTAGGCGTTGCAGGGGAGTGAGGTGAAGGATGGCCAGCTTCTTGGGAAAGGTGGCAATGTGCCAGCGGCGTGTGACTCCGCAGGAAACAAGCGTTGCGCGCTCCGCCAGGTCGAGCAAAAGGAAGGGCGAAGGGTACCCCTCACACTCTTTCCCCTTCACTGCGCCCTGATACACTGCATGGACAGCCTCCACGGCCCAACTCGCGAACCCTACGTCATACTGACAAGCCGCAGGCCTGCCGCGCCTCTCAACTCTTCGAAAACCGTCAGTTGCTCCGATGACTGACGCCGTAAGACCGCAATGCAAGTGCTCTGCGGCGTACATCAAGCTACAGTGTGCATGAGCACGATAGCCTGGTTTGCAGCTGACTCCTACGGACGGCAATCGAGGCAAAGGGCCGTGCTTCATAGCCAATGAGCCGCTCGGTCGAGGGGGCCTAAAGATTCCCAGCTGCATCGCGGGGTTGAGCTCAGGCAACGTAAAGATCAAGATGATTCCAGCCACGAAGGTCCAGCTTGTCTCGTCAGTGGGCGTTGCTTGTCCCATAGAGTGCAGTGGCTCGGCCATGAGCATGTAGGCAGCGTGGCAGATGACGCCGGCCCAGGGCCAAGCCCGCAGCCCGCCGGGGCCTTTACATGCGATGTCGATCTCATACCGTTCGCAAAGCGATCGCAGCAACTTGGCGAGGGGCCAAAGCGAGCTGCAGGCGTTGGACCGCAGGAGTAAGTGCATGACAAGCGCAGCGTCTACCAGGGGGACGCCGTAGGACCCGTCGGGTAAAGGCTTGAGCTTCTTTTGCAGCCACGGCAGGCTGACACTCCCTTCATCATCTCGTTTCGCCATTGCAAGGGCTGTGGGACGGGGTGACAGCATCGTGGGAGCATGGGGGTGTGCTGTCAGCCCTAGGAGTGCCCAACAGCCGTCCAGCAGTGCGAAGTCCTCTGCTCCCTGCGACAAACGACCTTGCCTCACACAGTCGAGCACATCGGTGAGACGAGCAAATGTCTGTTTCAGGCGCTCAAGCCATTGGTGTGTGGGAGCCAAGTGCTGCTCCACGGCAAGGCACTGCTCAGTCGTTGGAGCTTTGCTCTTCCCCTCCAGATCTCGACGCATCCGTTGGGCAGTGTTTGCGACAGCCAGCATGGCTATCAGAGCCTGAAGCACAATGTTGTGGCTCGAGGTGTCGCCGGACTGAACAATGTTCCATGCCTCCTCCATAATAGCTATCGCACTGTCAAGTGACGGCTTGTCCTTTCGCGTTGATGGTGGCGGCCTTAGATTCGCAAGGCACGCCACCGTCAGGCATCGCACATGTAGGGCTGACTTTGCCGGATGGTCAGGGCGACTTCCACTGGCGCGTCGTTCGCGTGCTAGTGACTCCTGGAGATCCTGCTGCGCCCCTTCGGTGAGGCAGGTAATGGAGAGGAGGGAGGGCGCTGTGTTGCAGCTGTCCCAGAGGGTGTGCATGAGGCATAAATCCGCCAACTGCTCTGCTGCCCGCAGCGGATGGCCTGCCCTGTCAAAGACTTCAGCCGCAGCCCGCGGCTCGCAGTGCTCCAGTTTGACCTGTCCACAGCAAAGACAGGACTCTTTGACTTTCATGGGCGATAAACTTGCTCAGCTTCCTTGCTGTGGGATACTACTGGGGCCTAAGGGGGGGAGGGATAATTTGTGCGAGAGGAGTGTGCCTGCTTTTGGCGACACGTGTGGCTGGCGATTGAGGAGGGGAATGCGAAAGTGGGACTCACCTCTGCGAGTGTGAACAGTACATCTCCCTCTTTCACCAACTGCATCACAGACAAGCAGTGACTGCATCAGATGTGGACCGAGTGCACCGTGAGAATGACATACAACGCCAACGAGCACTATTTCGACGTGCTCATGCTTTGGCATTCATGGTGGTTCGTGAACGTGCCTGTTCGAGCTGTGCCTTGTATCCTCGTGTACGCAGGAACCGTCTCTGCATAGAAACACTGGACAGCTTCACTAGCGGCCCCATCATTAGCTTTCTTTGCCCAGCCCGGTGATGGTCTTGCGCAATGTGGTACACCAGTGCCTCTTTCATGGCAACGACTCTCGCAGGCACAGTTTGTCCGTAGTTCTGCAGTAAGACAGTCATAATGTCTTGTGCCCTCTGTAGCAAATCCGGGTCATTATTTTGTAGGAGGCAAGCCAAGGATCGTTCCATGCGGTTTAGACCCTCCTCTGTTCCCTGACCGGCCTCATCCGCCCGTCTCTCATGTGCCTCCTGCGCCTTCAACCAATCCTGCCCCACCTCATAGCATCTCGCGGCGTTCCACCAATCACCCAGGATGACATGCACACGACCTGCCTGCCCATACTCACGACCCTCCTCATAGCACTCGGCTTCTTGTGGCAACTTGCCTGCTTCCCCAAACAGGTGAGCCGCCTCCACATAAATGCGCCTAAACTCCCCACTCCCCTTCACGCACGCCTCCTTCGCCCGCTTCTGAGCATGGCATGCAGCTGCCCATCTCGCCAGCTGCTTGTCACCGCTTTGCGTGAAACATCTGCGTGCCTGGTCATACTGCTGGTGTTCAAACAGCACGCGTCCCCGCTTTCGCCACTCTTCCGGGCTGCTGGTGCGGTGCAGGCGCGCCACGCTTCCTTCGTCGAGTGCCGCCTCGTTCACCAGCCCCAGCCGGCTGAACAACGTCCGGAATGGCGCTATGCGGTCGTGATCCTCCTCATACCACACCAACTTCTCCATCGTTCGAGTGATCGCCACGTACAACGTCTTAAGGTCAGCCATGAGTTGGTGGTGTAGGTGGCGGTCGAACTGAGGGCCCCGTGAGACGTCAGGGCACTCGTCTGCATCATGCCTGCTTCCAGCCGATGTGGGACAGACCTGAAACACCTCCGTCACGTAGGAAAAAAGAACCCTCCAGGCGTTGAAGCTCGCGTCAGTCACAAGGTTGTACATGATAACGTCCTGCATTGTGCATCACGAAAGGGGGGAGGGGTTGGGTTTGGGCGCTAATTCATTTACAGCACTGGCTTGCTGATGATGTGGATGGTTTTCATCATTTCGTCATGAGATCAGATAAATTGAGAGGACGGCAAATATAAGGGAGGGTGTCAGATACTCGACGCGCGACGGACCTGGAACTCGAGCCCTTTGCACTGCTGAACGGTGAGCACCATCGCAGCGTCGCCCACCATTACCCGTCTCGGAGCCACCTGTGGAGTCCTTCTTCCCGAGTAGCATGCTCAACAGGTCAGCCTCCTGATTGCGCTCAGGCAGGATCAACCTGGGTAGCTCCCCCAGTGACCATAGAGTACTCCGTTGCAGCTTGTCCAGGCAGTCAGGGAACCAATGGAGCAGCACCGCAATTGTGCATGATGTGCTAAATCCACAATGTGCTGGTGAGTCCTGTTACTCCCACACAGCATACATCTTATTGCTTGTCAACTTGCAATGGAGACGTAGCTCCAATGCGCAGTCTCGTCATTCTGGTTGCATCCTACATTATCAGCGGTTCGTGATATTTGCAGTGGAAATGTGTGCTTGAGGGTTGGTGTGCAGCAAACTGAAGGCAGACTGCCACCTGAAGTTCTCCACCAAGTGGTGAACCGGCGGCGGCTTTTTGCTGGGTAGGAATTCCTGGAACCACACGTCGCGGAGGGCGTCGAAGCGGAAGCGGTAGCCGCCCTGCAGGATGCCTTGCGCTGTGTCACCCACAAACACATAGCCAAACTCGAAGTTTGGACAAACGCACCTGCGTAGTGACCAGCGCTCATATGACAAACTCAGCCATACACTCATTGCAGGGGTCACAATAAGAACTTGGGAGCGCATATGATTATGGGGACTCAACGATTTGTTATGATATAACTCATTTCATCGTGTCGATGACATATCACTTGCAGTCTACCTTTAGTGCCAATGTGTGGGTGTATATGCATGTGTGTGTATGTTTGTTTACGTATATGTGTGTGTGTGTGTGTGTGTGTGTGTGTGTGTGTGTGTGTGTGTACGTGTGTGTGTGTGTGTGTGTGTGTGTGTGTGTTTCCTAGTAACAAGTGAGAAGCCGTAGGCGAGAGACATTACCCCAGCAAGTGAAGCAGACCCATGCAGCAGTCTTGCACCTCGTCCACGTACACAAAGTCGACACACTTTGCCCTGCCAGCCTGAGCGCCGCCGCCCGTACCACTCATCCCGCGATCCCGCCTTCCTCTTCAGTGGGGCGTTCAGGTACGGCCAGTACCTGAAGCTAAAGGCAGTTATGTCCACCTTTGCATGCTGGCTGGTGCGTGGGGAGAGGAAGGGGTGTTGCAGCTGGCCGTCCATCAGCTCCAACAGCATATCGAAGCTGAGGACGAGTGGAAAGTGGGAGTCTTCCAGCATGTCGAATCTTGACGGCAGTCCTCCTAGCTCCTGCCGTACCGCGTAGGCATCCATCATTTGGCTGTCCAGGGTGGGGAGAGTGGCATCCATACCGCTGTTGCTGCCTTGCCTTGGTGCCATCAACGCCAGAGTTGCCATCAGAGCGGAACAGTGCCGCTTGAGGGCAGCGGCCAAGAATGGAGACGCCGTCACGACCATCTGACGAGGCTGCCGGATCTCCAGCTGCCGAGCTTGTCTCATCTTCTCAAATCTGTGCAACATCAGCAACACACATGATCCGCAGGCAGACAATATTTCAAACTACCTGGCGTTCGTGGAGAATACGCAGCATGTCGATGAAATACTTTCTAGCACGCCGGGGGGTCATAGACTTACAGCATTGTAAAGATGGCTGTGGTCTTCCCCGTGCCGCTCCTTCCAATCGCCATCTTGCTCCCACTGCAGGCCGCAAACGTCTGCTGGTCTGGCGCCAGCTCAAACGGCAGCTCGATCTCGTCATTCTCCCGTGCGCTCACCAGAGCCTGAGCCACGTCGGAGTTGAGCGAGAACAGTCTCAGCGCCTGCAGCCCATAATCTGCCTCCACATCAGCTTCCAACGCAGCCCTCCTCGCTGCCGCCTCCGCTGCCGTCCGTCTCTCTTCGGTTTTACCCATGGATAGCCCCCACTGAAACGCTGGGTCAACCTTCCATTGCCTGGGGAGCACCTTTCCGCTGCCCACACTTTCCCAGTTCTCGCAGCGGCGCATGTACTCGGGTGTGTAGCTTTCCCGGAATGACTGGATCCGCTTAACCTCCTTGGGAAGGCTGTGGTGAGCGGTGGAGTTGAGCAGCAGACACGGTATAACCAGCACCTGCTCGCACAGCGATAGAGGGGCTTCGCTGTCAGTCAAGATAAGACGCCTTGTGGACAGTCAGACATCACGCGGAGACACAGATGATGGGAGGAGGAACAGACATATGTCATGACAGCGACTCGTGATATTTGACATGATTCAGGAGGGCACAGCGAAATTAATGTGAGACGGGGCACTCACCTGCTCGTGCGTGAGGTGGTCCACGTCGATGTAAAACACCAGGATTCTGGCCTCGCGCATGATTCCCACGCTAGCAGTCATGATCCCGTGCTCCTCCGCCAGGACGGGGTACCGATTGCGCGGCGGGCGGCCCTCCGACAAGCGCTGCATCAACGCCAACACCGCCTGACGTGTGCAGAAGGGTGGGTCGGATGAGCACTTGGAGAGCCCCTGGATGAAGCCCTTCGTTACCTTCAGCTTTGACCATCCACCATTCACGACGCACACACACACACACACACACGCACAAACACACAGTTAACACACACCCACGCACACTTGCGCGCGCGCGCCAGCCTCAGAATTCTATTCACTTAGGTGTGAGCTTTTCATCATCAGACCCACACGATAAGCCTGGTGTATAAGAATGACAACATTTCGGTGGGCGTCATTCCGTCGTTACTGACGTAGTAGAGCGGGTACCTACCTGCCAGGTTCCATGAATCATGCTGCTCACAAAACCCTCTGTGATCCTCTCATTCACGGCCATCGCCGCGAGGAGGCGCCCCTTCAGTCGTTGATCGTCCGACGCCGACACAACCAACCCCCGACATTGCGCACTATCCAGCAGCGCCGTCCAATGCGCGTCTCCGCTTGCCCTCAGCGTCGACATACTACCTACGACCCACACGGCATGCCTCCCCCTCGTCAGGGCTACGTTGAGCCGCCTGTCGACAAGCCAGCATACCTAAAATCAGCACCGGCTCTGATGGATGGCCGAACACTATTGTGGGCATAAACGGACAGTTCAGGCAAATGCAAATGTCCGAGGGGACTAAACAACATGTCACGTTGATTATCACTTTGGGTTTGGAATGTATACGGGACTGACAATGCAACTGTGGCGGCTATCCACTCACTATTTGGTTAACTAGTTAGTAGTTAAGAGCTCATCGGACATAGAGAGAGGGGAAACCTGTGGTCACTGAGGCATCCGATGTCTCCCTGTTGATTGCTTCTCACGCAGGAGATTATCACCACGTCCATCTCTCTACCCTGGAAACTGTCAACAGATCCTACCTCCGCCCTCTTCCCGTCCAGCCGCGCGGTCCGTAGGCACTGCTTGATCAGCTCCGCCTGCACACAAAGGCCCGCCATGGGCATGTAAGACCCTCCAAACACCTACAAACACACACAACACACACAGCTCTCTCTCTGTGTCTCTCTCTCTTTCTGTCTCCCCTCTCTCATTCACTCATACACACACATACACACACACAAACACACACACACAAACACACAGCTCTCTCTCTGTCTCTCTCTCTTTCTGTCTCCCCTCTCTCATTCACTCATGCACACACACATACACACACACAAACACACACACACACACACACACGCACGCACACACACACACACACACACACACACACACACACACACACACACACACACACACACACACACACACACACACACACAGCTATATCCCTGTCCCTCCCTCTCTTACACACAGGTTGCTCTGTCCCCCCCTCTCTTTCTCAGGCGCGCGCACACAGCCACACAACCACACACAAATCTTCCTCTGTCTCTCTTACGCACACACACATCTCTCACTCTCAGCCTACTTTTCTATGTTGCTCTCACTCTCTCTCACACACACTCACACACCCACACACACACACACACACACACAAGCACATACTCACGAACACACAAAGGCACACACACACACACACACACACACACACTCTCTCTCTCTCTCTCTCTCTATTTTCCTCTCTCCCACACACGAAGCGCTCTCTCTCTCTCTCTCTCTCTCTCTCTCTCTCTCTCTCTCTCTCTCTCTCTCTCTCTCTCGCACACACACACACACACACACACACACACACACAACTCCCTCACTCGAGTACACACACATACAACTCTCACATTCTCTCCCCCCTTCACACGCACACGCACACGCACACGCACGCGCGCACACACACACACGCACTCACACATGTCGTTCTCTTGCATAAACACGTACACTCGCACTCACACTCACTCAAACACACACACACACACACACACTCTCTCACACACACACACACACTCACAGCTCCATCTCTATCTCTCTTTCTCTGTCTCTCACACACACATACACGAGAAGCTCTCTTTCACACACATACACACACAGCTCGCTCACACTCTCTCTCTCTCTCTCTCTCTCTCTCTCTCTCTCTCTCTCTCTCTCTCAGTCGGGGCTGGTCCAAACAACATGTCCCCTAAGTTCGGTAAAACCCTTTCGCTCTACATCTTTCCCCCCATATTGCTTAAATATTGGCATGGCGCTGACTCGGTGCTTTGGGTGACCAACCTGCACATCGTACGTAGTGATGCAGCCAATGCTCAGAGCTCCCCTTCCCCGCCTACTGCTCCCAGCAACCAGTGTCTTGATGAGGCAGGTGACCACCCACGCCTCCATATGGTTACACATACTGGATGACCAGCTCTCCCCCTGCTTTTCGGACAAAACTCCAACCCCGCTGTCGTGCACTTCATTGGCGCCCGAGACGTCAATGAAGACGTGCGGTCCGCAGAGGGACGGGCTCCTTAGAAGCGCGGGCTGCCAGCGAGGGTCCTGCATTTGTTTTCCACCACGCAGGTGAAAGCGGCAACGCCCCATAAGCTACATTGTTTAGAGCTCCACACGATTCATTTCATGCAACGGTTGCCATTTTCTAGAATCTATTGTCATTCCGATTTCACATCAGTTAAAGCTTTATATAGCGCCAAAACTTCTCCAATCCCGAAGTTCGTAATGTCCCCCAATTATGAAGTGACATAAATTACCATTGAAAGTATTAACCGCTCGTTCGTTTGTGTACTTTTGATAGGTATGAGAATTTCATTTCGGACACGGAGAGCCACACATGGGAGGGCACAGACTGAGTGGCGAAAAGTGGTGAATCTGTGTTCTTCCTTTTGCCTGTGATTCACACTTTAGAAAACCTGCTTTCCTATCCGAATGCATGTGTGGCTTTTACTAGGGTTTAGGGCTTTAGGGTTTATCATGTGCCGTATTTATTACGGATTCTTGTGGAGGGCAGTCTTAGCCAGGCGATGACAGAGGATGAGAAGGAGTGGCGAGCTGGCGGGTGACCTCTCTCCCCTCGCCCCGGTCTCAACCACGTGCATGCTTCAAACTGCGAGAGGGTGAATTGGGCTAAAAAAACTTGTAATCCGGTACATATTCAAATCTTACTTACAAAAATTTACAAACGTAAGAGTTCAAAAAAAATAGACAAATTGTCACATTCCCCATTATAAAATGCAGCGGACACGTCCGTTGGTAGATATGTTGAGCCACTTTCTCCGCGGATCAAAGTTTCAAGCGCACACCATAAAGATGTAAGAGTTAGTTTATATAGATAGGTGGACATCACCACTGTGGCGCGATCCCATCCATTCAGGCAGTTATCGACCTTACCTTCACATTTTCCCCGTCCACCACTCTGCCGCCGTAGAATTGTTGGACGGGGAACATGCTGATGCTGGGGTGCATCCGGTATTGGGTGCCCAGCACAAAGGGCCTGCAGCAACACAGCCCAACAGCATTAAAACAGTTTTCTCATTCCGACGACGAAATATTTCGCTCTTTACAGTTTAGGGTTAGCGGGATTATTGACTAGGGTATGAAATAAGCCATGAATTCTTAAGCCCTAGGCATTTTTTCAAATAAATCGCCTGCTAGTTCCCAATGGGCATGCAGAAACCCAACTATGCCAAGGCAGAGCTTTTTTCCTTCATTTCTATGACCGCGGGCTTCACTTTGTTACGCGGAGTAAAAAGCTTTCAATTCCGTTGTATCGATTTTCAATTAATATGGATTTTGATTTTTTAGACGCAGTGGGCGCTCACCGCACGCCGCAGGAGATAAGGCGCTCAAATGTGCTGACACCGTGACCGCACTCCGCTGCACGTTGGCTGCATACCGTCGCGGGCAGCTGCATGTGGTCCCCCGCCAGCAGCAGCAGTCGCAGGCGAGGGCATCGGTGGGGGAGGATCGCGGTGTGCGCCTCCACCAACTGACCCGCCTCGTCAACCACACAAGCGCTGAAATCGCCTGCCCCCCGCATCGTGTCGCTCCCCACCATGGACACGGTGCACAGTACCACCGACGCCTCTTGCAGCACAATCCGCTCCAACTCTTTCGCATCCACTTCCACGCGTAGTGCGACCGCGGTTGGGAGATTTGTAACGGCGGCTCGGAACGCATTCGCCAACGCATCCAAAAAGCTCAGGACGGCATAATGTTTGCCGCCGCGGCACGAGAGCGGTCCGTCCCCATTCGTGCCATTCTGTGGCTGCGTCGTGCTGGTCCTTGAGTTGCCCATTCTGGCGCGCCATTGGGCGAGCAACGTCTGCTCTTCCGATGTGCTTCCGCACCGACCGCTGCTGTGCACCTTATCCGACACTCGTAGCGCCTCCATCGACTGTAGTACCACTGTAACGGCTGCACGCAATGCCTGCAACGCCCCCTGCAGTGCCATGTCAACAATACAGTAGTCACTGAAGTCACTTTGCGCCACATTTGGCGGCGCTATGTCGCATGTCTCAGTAGCGCCAGTGCTTGCCTTCGATTCCGTCAAGACCACCAGTACGCAATTGGAAGTATGTGAAATGTGAGTGTGCCGATTTTGAGTGACCTTCTGCTGATTTCATGTCATTCAGACCCTCGGCCTGTAATACTTTTATAAACAACTGTTCAAGCATTGTGTCCGGCGGCACCAACCAAGCAACCACCCATCGCAGAGGTGCGCAAAAGTAAAATGACGGATAATCCACCCCCACCATTGCGCGGTAAGGGTGCTTCACTTTGATAAAATGAATATGTTGTTGCAGGAGGGCAGTGCTGATCGATGTTGTGGCATGCCTTCCTATTCCCCGGGCTTAGGTTTTTTTCCTCCTTTCTTCTTTTTGCTTGGCGGCCTCCACTGTTTTTTCTTGTAAGAAAATTCATATTATTGATGAATTATTGTCGTTATTAATCCAACCCCACATGTGTATGACAATCGACGATACATAAGGATCCTTACATACGACTGCATCCAAATGTAGTTTGTAAATCTGTCTGCCTCGTTTCTTCTTTATGTTTCCCCTCCCATTTTCCCTGTCCCTGCTCATCTTGTTCTTCTTGTAATCAAAATACTCGTTTCTTTATAGCGCCGCGTCAAAAAAAAAAACAGAGGGAGATTTTAAGCGTATATGGAACTGTTGACCCAACAGTACTTTGTGCATTATCTACGCGTCATAGGTGAGGGATTTAGGCTTTGTTTCATTAGGGTTTGAGGTTTCTGATTTGGGGTTAACAAGCCATATCCTCGACGGTGCTGCTCGTTGGCAGTATTTTTTGTACATGTGAGGCAACCCACCGACGACGTAACTCTTCAGAGTCGTTGTGGCTCAAAAACACGCTGTATTGAATCGTGATAGCCTTTTAGATTAGATGGAATACAGGCGGTGCTTAACTGGGCGTTAAGTTCTGGTTCATGTCGCTGCGACTGACGCACAACCTTCACTTGATCGGTTTCCGAAGATTAAGTCGATTATATGTGTTGTTCCCCATTTTGACGAAACTGTTCTGCACCGCCGACGCCGCAGGGGCTGGTGCTTAACCGAGCGATACGGGACTGACCGACTGACAGACCGATTTTGGAAAAGTACTGCTGTACTGTGGTAACGTGGACGGGGGGGAAAGGGGGCCAGGAGAGCTGCAGTGGCAAGTTAATGTAGCACCCGCCGTAGTTGATGGGTCTGGCGATGTTCTGCCTTCGTCGGAAAAAAATAGTAATTTCGCAGCCTCAGACGACCTCTCTTCTGACAGTAGAGTCTGGGTAGCTCCGAGGGTTACCGTGGGTAACCATACCCGGAGTGAGTAACATGTCGTCGTTCTGTGGCACGAGCAATATTTAACGCACCGCACTTTCACTTTGCAGTATTGAAATGATTCTAGCTGCACTAATTTAGTTGCTCGATAGTTTTGCTATTAGTGAAAAATAGGCATTAAAACACTAGAAGATCACTGATTAAAAGACAAACAGAAAAAGATAAGAAGGCGCGGCGGAATGGATCAGCACAGAAGTAATGGCCCGCCAAGAAAATGCCCACTCGAAAAAGTATGCCCACCCGAAAAAATGCCCACTCGAAAAGGCATCCGCAGTATTCACACTCCAGGCTTACGAAAGCTAATCCTAGCTAGTTACAAAAATATGCTTAACGCGAGGACAAGGAAATGGCGGGGAAACCGACAAGAGTGACAAGATGGTCACGGAATCACATGGCAAAGGCAAAGTGTATTGTGCACAGACCTACAAGCAGCAGAGCAAACACGTGAGAAATCGAGGAACTCCCGCGCGACTCTGAAAACGCGAAGGCTAATTAATATGTGCCGTCAAATCTGCGTTCCGTCGAGTTGAAAAAACACTAAAAAAATGTTAACTGCTACAACGTAAGAATGTTTCTGTCACGCACAATTACCGACATGTTAAAATGATCGAAAGCATTGAAGAACGGGCGGTGGATCAATGGAGGTGACAGGTGCGGGTACCGTGGTTGTGCTCCAGTAGCGACATCCCCATTGTAAGTGGTGAGTTGGTGACGACGGCGTGCAATAATATACTGCGTACGGGTACTCTCCCCTGTTTGGAGATATGTTACTTCTTTGACAGTGAGGACCCGATCGCGGCCGTTCACCTAAGTCATCCCCTGTGATTCGCCCCAGCCAATGGTGCGGGGCCGAGGGGTCGCGTGTGGATATTGGAAACTGCTGCCAACCGCGACAGGCTCGCGAGAGCTCTCTGCTTTTTTTAATGATTCCTCTTTGCACACGAAACATATTTTACTTACCCGTACCATCTATCTTTTCTAAATTCTTCTCCATCAAATGCAGTGTTCGTGTCCTCGTATCACCGCGTTTTTTCAATTGTATTTCATGTCGGACGAATGTCGTCGTTGTGAAAAATGACTGTAGGGGTTATGGATACCGCTAACCTTGATTTGTACGTGTACACGCATCGCTTCTTCCCTTATTTAAAATATCTATTACAAGAAGCACTATGGGATTATAATAAATGGAGCAGTTCCCATAAACCCGGAGCATGCCCCATAAACCCTAAACCCAAAACAGCTAGATGTACGATGAATGGGATAAGCCATATATAAATAATCAAACACTTCATAAGAATAATGTACATCCGTACAAATCCGTGCCAATACCCGTACTAGAAGTAGCAGCAGCACGCGAAATACGAACAAGCATTATTGGTACAGGTACCCGTACTATAGAGCCGTCTGAGCGATGAAGTGAAGGGCGGGGAATGGTGCGCCGTATCTTACCCGTGCGCAGAGACTGCTCCTGAACAACGCCGATGGTGCATCAGCCTCTAGCATCGCCGCCTGAGTCGAGATGGCTCTCAGCTGTGTTGGCAGCCAGCCAAGCAACCAGGACACGAAGCGGCCCCTGTAACCGCGGGTCCTCTCTTGCTCGGCATAAAGGCGAGGCGCGTCCACTATCTTGGCCATAAGTACTGTCGCCTTCAGCACGAGTCCGTCCCCTTCTTTGCCGAGTGCCTGCAGCAGCCGATCAACACGAGGCCAGAGACTGATGGGCTTCAGCAGCTTCTCCAACGCAGTCGCCGGTGGTATCGTACCGTCGAGTCTTGCTGCTGATGCCGAGCTTGCACCCGCTAGAAGAACAATCCATGACAAATTCAGTACGTTGCTGCTGACGTGGAGGGATGAACCGTCGTGAAAGCAGTAGCGCTGTTGGTCTTCAAAGCGGACGAGCAGCCGGCGTCCCATCTCTCCCACCACTGTGTCATTCGGCGCGCACGCCAGAACGCGCTCCCCCGCGCCTGTCACCTCGAAGAGAGAGAGGAGGAGCGCAGCAATCGCTGTCGTTTTCCCAGTGTCGGGCGGACCTTGGAGCAGCAGAACGGGCTGCCCTCTCTCGTCACAGAAGCTGCACTGAGTCGCCGGGCAAGAATAAAAAGGAGTGGAAGTCGTGGACAGACCACCGCATCTTAGCCTGTCTTTCTTGTTCGCATCATATGTAGAGTCGGAGAAGCTGTTCCTACCCTGATGCTGGATTATTTCCAGAGCTCGAAGCGTAAAAAAAAGTTGAGACTTGTTGAGGCCACTCCACACCGCCGCGGCCGCCGCCCTCTTCGTTTCCGCAGCGTCACCACCTCCGTTACAGTCTGCTGTACCTCCGTAGTTGCTGCCGCTTAACGCTGAATCCCCGATGGTCTTTTCCTCACTGGGGTTAAGCAGGTACGACAGGGCGGACGACGATGAACCCATTCTAATGAGGCCAGCGAGCGCCTTGGCGGCGCGTAGCTCCGTCGATAGGGACATCACGGGCGCCAGGTACCACAAGAAGGACATCAGCCCTGGCTGACAACCACGATGACTGCAGCCATTCGATTTCCAACCCTCTTGCTCGACGCCCCGTCTCCCTTCGATGGGATGGGCGGCCGAGGCCATGAGCTTTGCGATAGCCTGGGCCGGATCAAGCGCTTGTAGACGTTGTCTTTCGCCTTCTCTACTGTCAGCGTCGTCGTCTGTGCAGGAGATGTTCTCGTAAACTGTGGACGCGACGGCCCTGACCTCCACACCGCCATATTCTGAGTCTTTGTTTTTAAGAACTGTATGGACCAGCGCTAGGCAGCAGTGGAAGCCTTCGATCTCGTTGCTACTATTTCTTCTCGTTATCTCATCAACAGGGGACATCTTGACAAGACCCTCGTCGTCGCTGCTGGATGGGTCCCGTCCTTCACTCATCAGCAGTATCAGGTCGCCGGGTCTAATCTCAAACGACTCGGACGACCCATCGCTATAACGCTGCGAATTTTTTCCACTTCCATTCTGCTGCTGGCCAACCATTATTGTGACCAAGAGATGATCATGAAAGGAGGTCGTGTTGAGGCATTCGTCGTGGCTAGGATTTTGTTGCTCCGTGGACGCTTCAGGGCGACTCATAGCGTAAACTACCTTCGCGGCTCTCCTCTCAGTATCCGCGCCGGCGTTATTTCTCAGCTCGTCAATTCGTTGCCAGGCTCTCGTGCGTGTCTCAACTTCCAAGAGTGCGGCGTGCATGTGCGCAAACTGCACAGGGCTCTTGAAGCGGCGTGGCAGGTGTGCTATGCTACTGGCTGTGGCTGCTACTGCTGGTCGCAATATCGGACAAGCCTCACCGGCGACGTCGCAGTCCTCGAACGATGATAGCCAATGCAAAACATCGAAAGGCAATGAGAAGAGACGCGTTTTATAAGACGGCCCGTCGTTGGAGCTTTTGTGAGTAGTGCTAAACGTTGCCATGGCATTCATTTATTATTATGAGATTCCTGTATCTTTTCTGTCCCCAAATAATAAAATAATAATTTCTAAAAAACTATTTTCTAAAAATTTGAATTCAAATTCTTTTAATAAATTCTTTTCTGTCCCGTACTGCCAGTACCCGTATTTCCCGGCAAGTCCCGTACTGCCCGTACCCGTACTGCCGAACTCTCGGACGACTGCCCGGCAAGTCCCGTACTGCCCGGCAAGTCCCGTACTGCCCGGCAAGTCCCGTACTGCCCGGCAAGTCCCGTACTGCCCGTACCCGTACTGCCGAACTCTCGGACGACTGCCCGGCAAGTCCCGTACTGCCCGTACCCGTACTGCCGAACTCTCGGACGACTGCCCGGCAAGTCCAGTACTGCCCGTACCCGTACTGCCGAACTCTCGGACGACTGCCCGGCAAGTCCCCGTACTGCTACCCCGCAACGCCCCCTCCAGGCTGTCGGCCGACCGACATGCGCTGCCGCAACCACTCACGCCACCCCCCAAAAAAACCCGGTACCCTCCGAAAGGGTACTCTTTTTTGTCGCTAAATGGCACCGGTGCCGGTGCTTGCGCTACCACTCGCTCCACACCGGGGAGGGCGGTACCGAGTACCAAGTACTCCAACAAAACTGTTTATTTCTTTATATTGCTATAGGCACCTAACTTTTGGCAAACTTCTAAAACGTCCTGGTACTCGGTACCCTGGTACTCTTCTTTTTTGTTCGCAAAAAAATAAGTAAAGAGTACCGATGCCCGTTGCTAACGCAACACCTCAAACCACACCGGGGCCTCCGCACAGTACCGGGTTGCACCGCCGGCCGGCCGGCCGGACCGCCTCCGCCTCCGCCGACCGCAACCACTCACGCCACCGCCGAGGAGGAGGATTTAATATCGCAGCACGCCGCTGTACTTAGCGACTGTACATAGCGACAGATTGAAATTAGCGACAGTACTTAGCGTCTGTACTTAGCGACCTACTGTACTTAGCGGCAGACTGTGATTAGCGACACACGCGAGTGCCCCCCGATCGAGCGCCCCGCCCGCCCCGCCCGCCCCGCCTATAAAAACGCCGCGCACGCCACAATTCCGCTCACACCTTCAAGCTCTATAGGAATCTCCCCGTGCCCAACCCGAGATCCCCGGGGTCGCTAGGGAGGCATCGTAGCGAGCAAGGCAAGCTCGTCCGTCCGCAAGATAATAATTCCGGTGTGGCTTCGGCCACGGGGTTACTTGCACTAGGACGAGCTTGCCTTGCTCGCTAAAGGGTGCCTATATCTTGTTGGTGTCTTCTTCGGGATCCCTACCTTCGGGTATTGCGTGTGGCTTCGGCCCGACTCGTTGAATGCTTGCATGTCATGATTTGCTAACGTGTGCTTGCAGGTCGTCGTCACCACCAAGGACGGAATTCACCCGCCCCGCCCCGCCCCGCCCCGCCCCGCCCCGCCCCGCCCCGCCCCGCCCCGCCCCGCCCCGCCCCGCCCCGCCCCTTGTCTATTTTCGCTTGACATGTCTTTTTATAAGGAAGGACCTTTACTAAATATTGCTTGGTGTGCTTGCAGGTCGTCAATGCTTAACCGGTGTTTTTAAACACCACCAAGCATGGAAATTTCACTTGTCTTTTAATTCAATTTCATTTCCAAAACCCAAATGCTCCCGCGCCGACTCTTTGCACTCACGCATTTACTCGCGGAATAAGCTGTCGTCGGAAATTAGCTAGCTATCTCATATGTCTTCTCGAATTGCGTAAAAGATATATCTCTACTCGATTCAACGTGCGCCACCGTAACCCCGTTCTTGCGAATCT
This sequence comes from Tetraselmis chui, assembly GCA_026401115.1. NCBI lineage: Eukaryota > Viridiplantae > Chlorophyta > Chlorodendrophyceae > Chlorodendrales > Chlorodendraceae > Tetraselmis > Tetraselmis chui. The sequence goes on along the minus strand of JAPMLY010000214.1, from coordinate 242,569 downwards.
CAACCCCGGGAGTATGCGCACTTTTCCACCATATTACCGTAAACACAGGTGATTCGCTCATACTCATGTCCACTATGGTCCACATTTTTTTTCCAACACTTTGGTACCATAAATCTAGGCGCTTGTTCACCCCGTCGGTCGCGGACACCTCCACTGGCGTATCGGAATTGTCATTTTGCCGCCAATCGCTCGACATCGACAAATTTTCGTATGTGACACCGAAACTAGCCTCAATCGTGAACATGATGATGGTCCAATTTGGAAGACTCGCAATATAGAACTCCCACACCGTCGGCGTCGTGTAGCTACCGGCCGGCTGCGGCCCCGCCGTGTTGCCGCGGGCATCAATGAGCTCCACCCAAAAGTAGTGGGTCCCGCCCTCGAGCCCGCTCACCGTGGTGACGCCATCCAAGTACCGTTTGACGCCGGTAGCGTGGTTTTTCGTCGACGAGTTGAGCACCGCCGCGGTGACGTTGGTGTACTCCGCCGGAACTTCGTTGACGGTGTTTCGGTAGAGGCGGACCTCGGTTACCCCGCTCATCTTACTTTGGAGTAGAGTAAGATTTTTCGATGCACCCGGGAATATTAGGAGCGTGCTCTTCTAGCCGGCTCATCACATTGCTCGTGTGACGGATGAAATCCCCCTCCGACGTATATTCCGCATCATTCAGGTGGCGGAGAGTGCATTCCGTGTTGATATCACGAACGACTTCGCCGAACCGTGACGAATAGTCATTGTGCCGCTCCGCCTTGTTCGGCCATTCGAGACCCCGATTCACCGCAGCCACGGACCCGCTGAGAAGTGAAAGGCATCCGCTCACGATGGCGGGAACCCCGGTGGTAGCCGAAGGCTGCCCGATCCCGTACGTGAGGTTCAAGCAACCCACACCGAGACTCAATGCGACGGTGGTGAACAAGGCCATGTCCGCACGTCCTTTGAAGAACGAATAGGAATCCTCATGCAAGCGCTTGAGTTTTTTCGCCTGTGCGCGCCACTTCTCAAGCAAGGGATTTTCTATCTGAACGGCTGCCTCGCTTTCACTCATTTTGTTTTGACCTGAGAAAAAGGGTGCCGGCTCTAATGTCAAGTCCTCCCACATCAATCAAGGTAAGCATCCGCGGCTCCTCTACCGTGTTCCCGATAGAATTTTTTCGGATGCTCGTGGTAAACCCAAGTAAATAGTTCCACGGCGGGAGGTACGTGGTTACGTCGGGCCTATTGGTGTCCGACAGCCGCAGGTTTGTTTGGACAAGTGACATGGTGTTACTACGTGTCGAAGAAAGAAAGCGTGATGGTGACACTGAAGGCGTCGGCGGGGGTGACCTCTATAGAGCTCTCCACCAATTCCGGGGCATCCTCGTCCTCATCAACGTCGAAGATGCCGCTGGTTTCTGATTGCGGCTCGAAGATTTCCACAAAGCCCTCGTGCAGCCCCGGGCGCAAAACACTTCCAGGAAAATTCGCCGTCCCGAGCGTATGGCGGAAGGTCATGCTTCTTCGTCAGGTATTTGATAGAAGGTAAGACAAATTACGTACGCCGTCGACTCGCCACTGCCAAGCTCAGTAAATTGCGTCGCTGTCCTCAGTTGAAGGTCAATCTCGCCCACGTTATCTAGCGGCCGCCGCATCGGAACCCCCACAATGTCATCGGTAACACCCTTCAGAGTGAGCTTTTGGCCTACGTAGCTCAACGCGTCTTGCGCGCGTGATCCCGGCAGAAATCCAAGGACGCTTAGGCCTTGGTACGGGTCGTCGACGAAGGTCATGCTAGTGATTGCGAGCCCGTACGCTTGCGCGCCGTAGAGATGAACCAACGAACAATGCGAGACCGCGACTTGCCACCTTGTACCGTCGCTGCGATCAGTCCGAAACGTGCGGAAGTCGACGGGGACCCTTTCGTTTGGTCCGCGGACATTCATCCACACGTGAAAGAAGGGCGGATAAATGCTACGCTCGGGCTCTTCCACCCAGAAGACTACGCTGAAGGTGTAGTCGTTAACGAAAGTAGGCGTCCACGGGAGCACACTGGTTCTAAGCTTCGTCGGGCCCTGAAGGAGGTAGAAAGACATGTCACCGCGTACTAGCCGCGAGCCGTCACATATCCCAGCGCACGTGTTGCTTTGGACGTACGACGAATCCGCCATTTCGCCAAATACGTTGCCACCGCGCCAAGACTGCAAAAGAGCTAGGATGGAGTCGTTGTTTGCGGGATCCCAGCTCTTGTAGGAATTTGATTGTCGGATCGACGGAGAGCACAGCATGATCGAAAGGGGGTCGGGCTCCACACCTGTGAAGCCGGTGATCGGTGTACACCACTCCAGCGCGAAGCGAACATGGGGTTTACCTTGGAAGCCGCTGCCGTTCTGAAAGGCGGGCGTGCGAACGGTGAAGGCGTGTTTCTCGCCGCTCACGCGCTCTTGGGTGCTAACTACGATTCTGCGCGCGACCATTTGGTGTAATCAGTAGAAAACATTTACAAGCCCATCCGCTCCGACCACGATAAAGCCGTCGTAGTGGGAGAAGACGTCTACTGTTACGCTTGCGTCTAGTGAGGTATCGAAATTCACTGTGAGATGCGACACCGACGTTGAAACATCGACACCGTTCTGCGAGAACATGCTCTTGTGCGACTGCGATTCCAAATCGGTGGCGATAAGATATTTCCCCTCGTCGAGGCTCCAGGTCCCATCCGTCACAATCCCCATATGCTCTATGGACCCGTAGCCGTGGAACGCCTTCTGTGTTTCAGCCCAAGCCTCCGCGTCAGAATCCACGGGCTTTGATGGGGTTAATACTCCGTTGATGGTGTACTGATAACGCCCCGTGTTTCCAACAACATTCTTGCGCTCGGAGACGTATTTGATGCTGCTATAGTCGGTTGCATCCTTCCTAAAGAGTGCTATGAGCGTTTTCAACGACTTGTAAGGGGATGAAAAGGCCATCGACATTGAGCTACTTCCATTGGGGGCGATCCACCGGTGCTGAGAGAAAGTGGAATACGGAATGACGATCCCACCGCTATTGGCCTCATTCAATGCACGATCGACGGTGGGATCCAGGTGGATCATCTCGGCGACATACTCCACGTCTTTTAGCACCCATGGCCTATTCCCCTCTTGCACCTTCTCCAAATCCCCCAAGGTGAGCTCGAGTGTCAAATGCGTGCGGGCCATTGCCCCAACCGGAAGGTACTTCTGTTGGTTTGTGCCTATGATAGCACTCATCAGGGGGATGCAGAAGATCCTGCTGTCTGTAGCATCTACTTCCCTACTAAAACCCTCGGAGATCGTTCCGGTAGTCTCCATCTGGATTTTGTCTCCGGTGACGTCGAATAGTGCGTGGACAAGGGCGTTGTACTCTTCAATATTCTCTAGCACACCGCCGCCGGCACCCCCAGAAGCGGACACTTTCAAGGATCTGATAATTGCGTGCGCGGAGTAATCGAACTTGAATGATGCCATTTCGCTTGCTGCATCCAAATTTTGTAGCGTGAATTTCAAATAGCTCTGCCTTGAATTCAAGTACTCCCCGCGGTTCCCTGTGGGAAGTACAAAACGGATCGTGTTTCCCGGTAGGAAGCCGCTGGATCCGTTCTCGGGATAGATATGCACACGACTTTTGGTCGCCGGCGCCGCCACGGGCTTATTCCCGTACACGAACGAGTCGGAGAGTGAGCTTCTAACTTCGCCCATGGATCTTTTATAGTATCGTCACAGAAAAAAAGTTTCGTTAGCCTCCTCCTCTCTCAAGCAAAGAGCCCGGGCCTCTCATCCGGCCGTACGCGGATCGGACAGCCGCAGCGTGACCCTTCATGCTGCCAATATCTGCCCCGTTTCCATCAAGAACCCCCTCCACGCCGCCAGCAATCCCGCCGATCCCGCGGGCAATGGCGCCGGCAGACGCGATGCCAGCACCGAGCACGGGGTTGAAGGCGGCGACCGGCGCAGCTGCGGAGAGCATCCATCCGCCGAGCTTGTTTCCAGCCACCCGAACCCCGTGGGCGACCTTTTGACCGATGTTTCGAAGGCTGTGGAGCTTTTGGCCGATGTAGCGCCCGAGTCCCATGGTTTGTGCGTGTTTGCTATAAGCCTACATTTTTCTTCACATGCGTGCTTTGCCCTTCCTCTCGGCCAGCTGTTTTTTAATATATGCCGCCTTTTCCTCCTTACCCCTCCTCTTTTTTCCTGCCGGGAACTCTATTCCCAAACGCTCCGCAAGCTCGTCAATTACTCGTGGTTCAAACATTTGAGGATTATTGATGATATAAGAATCATCAAGTCCTTCCCGGTCTTCGAAAGATCGAACAAGCTGTTTGACACCCGATGATGATGGCGCGGAACTCCTCGGGTTCGCCGCTTCCATCATTGGTTTTTCCGGCACAGGCACGGCCTGGGGCATCTGCCTCTCGGTTTGGGCGATGGGTGACGCGGCGTGTTTGAAGTGATCATGCGGTCGCATGATTGAGCTCGCCGCGGGCTGCTGTAAAATCTTCGGTGCCGGGGGGGCAATTCCCATTGTCCAACCACGCGTGAAGGGCTCGGGCTGATTGCCCGGCGTGGATTCACCAGTTGACGTTGTTTGCACCACGTTTACCCGCACGTTCTGGTTACGAAAAGCACGGGGTTTAGGTTTTTTAGCGGCCGCTCGTGTGCGTGCCGGTTTCTTCGTCTTCTTTTCCCGAGTAATTTTGGTCTTCCGCCGCGGCATTGCTGTGTATACCTATACTATCGAAATTCTTGTACAGCGAGCCGTCGCCTGTGTCGGCAAACATGAAGGCATAGGGCCGGTCGAAGACAAACCTCATGACCTCGTCCGCTTCATCCCTCGGAAGCGTGATCAGCTCCTCGAATATCGCTGTGGTTTCCTTCTTGTTCCGGGGCTTGTACATGAGGAAATGGCTGAGCGTTTTTCGTATGCCAAGCGGCATCGAGTTGTAAGATTGAACAAGGATGATTATGCTGAGCCTGTAGTGACGTCTATTAAATATTAGCTCGCGAAGAATGTGCTGGATCTCATTGTCTTTCAAGGAAGCGGTCACGTCGTCTAGAATTAAAAGGCTGTTTTTCTCTTTTTCCGCCGCCAGCTTGACTGCCTCCCTAATTCCGTCGAGGGTCGCCCAATCTAGGTCGTCGTGCATCTTGTTGTGATTTTTAAAGATATTTCGCTTCAGACTCGCCACGGAGTGAGACGGCATGACAACGTGCACGTGATGGAACGCCTTGCGGTAGGCTTGCTTGCTCGAGAGGAGGTTGACGAGCATCGACGTTTTTCCCGTGCCCGCGGAGCCTATAATCGCCATGAAAAACGGACGGTCGGGCAGCGGCGAAACGATTTGTTCGTGGATTTTCTTGTCACACAAAAACGCCGGGGGTTTCACTTTGAATTCCGACCGTTGTGTGATGTTGATTCGCATTTAGCGCGCCTTTTATAGTACCTTCTTATTTCTTTTGGAGCCACCCCCCAGGTTACCGCCTCGAGTACTTGGAATTGCTCGTCGGTGAAGCCGAAACCACCGAAGTTTTCCTTCCACCACGCCGCCGTCCCATAGTTTGAGCTCCGAGCAAGCAAATGGGGATCTGTCTGGGTGGACTTACTCGCAGAAATGGAGGAAACCGCTTCCCCGTGAACCACCTCCGATCCGATGGTCTCGAGTAGAGACGAAGTAGACGCCATGGTTCTATTTATTTTCTATTGTCTAGTTTAGAAAAGAAATGGCATGGGACGGAGCGATCTCGAACGCGGCGACGGCAGTGACGGAGACGGTGAACAAGACACCGTTCCTGAGGTACCTGGCGATACTGGGGGGAGCGATGTGGCTAGTCGAGAGATTCAGGCCGTCGAAGAAGAACCAACCGGCCTTGATCCGAAGCCAAAAACTAAACGAGTAGCAAGCGAGAAGATGAAGGCAGCTCTTTTGCGCGCCAGGACGGCAAAGGCTGAAAAGCGCCGGTCGAGGGCCAAGCAACCAACAATCCAGCCCCAGCCCCAGTTTTTCTTCGATATTGTTTAAAAGAATGCTCCAGCAGCTGTACTTGGACACGGCGTACGCTGACGCGAAGCTCGATGACGGTACATACGTTTTCTCCCTACTAGATCCCCTGACCGTCCCCCAGGGTTTCACAATGCAGGTTAGGCTGTTGAACGCGTGGCTCCCGCATACCTATTACAGCATCTTCGAGGGGAATGACACGCTGGTCCTTAAATACGACGACGGCGGTGAAATTCCGGGAGAGCCGGTCACCATCAAGTTTCCCCACGGCAACCGTTCGATCGACGATATCGTCGCATTCCTAAACGATGGACGACTCGATGAGTACGTGGCGAGTTACGACGAAAACATGAATAAGCTGTCGCTACTTGCAACGGAATTAGCGGATCATCATGTTGTGATCGGGGAAGGCACCACGTGCACTCGGCTACTAGGATTATCAGTCGGTGACTCTGCCAAAATCGTCGACGGAGAGATGCTGCTCACCGCTAGTCGTATCGTGGACTTGACGCGGACTAGCAGCGTTTTCGTGCATAGCAACCTCCTCACTCAAAACCGCGACCCCCGGACTCGGCGCGTGGGCGATATCCTATCAAAGATCCCAAGCTCGGCACAGTTCAATGAAATTGACCACTACAGCTCCGACGCGTTCGTCGACGTTTTTAACCGCTATCTAAGCTACGTGAGCATCCGGCTAAGCGATGACGATGGGCGGACGCTCGAGCTCAACGGATCACGGTTTACCGCCACGGTAAAAATTGCTTTTGCTAAGATTAACAAAGATGAACCAGTCTCGGCAAATATCGGCGCAGCTTCAGATGAACGGCCGCCGGGCCGTGGAGGTCGACCTCGGCCAAGTCAAATTGCTTTACCGGGATCTAGCGGCTCGGGTGACGGTGGAGGAGACGGAAAATGACCGGCAAGACACGGACTTGACGGCGCTCACTGACACGGTGACTGGATTTGCCGACGAGTTCAGCGCGTCGAACATCCGCACCGACAACATCACCGCTATCGGGTTTGACACCGACATCACCGTGGGCGCCTCGCTTTTGCCGACGACGGCGGCGTTGGTTGGACCGATTCATTCCCTTGGCAGCGAAACGCACGAGTGGAAGACTGTGCACGCCGAAGACGTTAAGCTTGATGGAGTGAGCTTGAGCAACACCTTGGGCGAAATGAGGGAGGAAATAGGCGCTGGATCGAATCTCGTGCAGCACCTGAAGGTCGAGGGAGACGGGTTGATCGGCACCGACCACAACAAACGCGACTTCGGGGCGCTGGACTACCCGTGGTGGACAATATACACAACCGACATCACTGTGAACGACAGCATCAATGCAAACATGCTCAAGTCCTCACGCTCGGATACCGATGACATCACGGTGTTCGCCAATCTCGTGCCGAATGACACGGACATCGGTGGGGACACGATTGGGACGTATACAAAGCCGTGGCAAACCGGGCACTTCCACGACGTATACGCCAAGAACCTATTTGGGCAGAATGAGGAGGGTTTCTCTCGACGGGCGCTGCTCGACGGGGACCAAAACGTTAGCTCTACCATCACTCCAAAGGCTGAAACGCAGGTGGATATCGGCTCTACATCAAGACCTTTTTCTAAAGCCTATTTCACGGACTTGTACGGGTTAGACGCCTCCGGCACGCCTCGGAGGGCATTGTTAGAAGGGGATTCAGGGATTGAACCAGGTCCCAAGGGTGACCCAGGCCCCAAGGGCGACCCCGGCCCCAAGGGCGACCCAGGTAATGACGGCTCACCCGGCCCCAAGGGCGACCCCGGCAACAATGGTGCTAAAGGCGACAAAGGCGACCCCGGAAATAACGGCCCACCCGGCCCCAAGGGCGACCCCGGCAACAATGGTGCTAAAGGCGACAAAGGCGACCCCGGAAATAACGGCCCACCCGGCCCCAAGGGCGACCCCGGCAACAATGGTGCTAAAGGCGACAAAGGCGACCCCGGAAATAACGGCCCACCCGGCCCCAAGGGCGACCCCGGCAACAATGGTGCTAAAGGCGACAAAGGCGACCCCGGAAATAACGGCCCACCCGGCCCCAAGGGCGACCCCGGCAACAATGGTGCTAAAGGCGACAAAGGCGACCCCGGAAATGACGGCCCACCCGGCCCCAAGGGCGACCCCGGCAACAATGGTGCTAAAGGCGACAAAGGCGACCCCGGAAATAACGGCCCACCCGGCCCCAAGGGCGACCCCGGCAACAATGGTGCTAAAGGCGACAAAGGCGACCCCGGAAATGACGGCCCACCCGGCCCCAAGGGCGACCCCGGCAACAATGGTGCTAAAGGCGACAAAGGCGACCCCGGAAATGACGGCCCACCCGGCCCCAAGGGCGACCCCGGCAACAATGGTGCTAAAGGCGCTAAGGGCGACCCAGGCCCCAAGGGCGACCCCGGCCGCGATGGGGCCGACGGAGGGGATGCGACGTGGCTGGATTTAAATGGCCGGCCCATGTGGACGAACTATTTCTCACTTGGGGGCACTACAGACACAGTGACAATCGGCTCAAATAGCTTCAAAAGTGGCGACTTCGCCCCCAACGGCCAAGGCGTGTATGACCTCGGCGACCCATACGCCCGGTGGCGGCGCGCATATGTGGAGGAGATATACGCCGACAAGGGTATCGACGCGGGCAACAATCGCGTCACAAACGTCGCAGCCCCGATAGCAGACGCCGACGCAGCGACCAAAAAGTACGTTGACGATGCCGTAGGATCGGGCGCAACGTCGTGGGGTGGGTTGACAGACAAGCCGGCTTGGGTCTCAAAATTGTCGTATTCGGACATCGGGCAGTTCATGGACCCCACCCAGCCCTCGAATTTTGACATCGTGCTGAGTGACTCGCTCACGCCGTCGGCGGACTCGGCTTACAACCTGGGTCAAGACCTACGGCGATACCTCTTTGGGTACTTCAAAAGGGTGCGCCTGTCAGGAACTGATCCACTCCACGACGACGAAGCAATTCCGTACAACTTTCTACGGTCCTACGTCGCGGAAAACGCCCGATGGTATGACCTACCTGGACGTCCTGGATGGAGCAACTATTTCAGCTTGGTGACACCGACGATGCTGTCGATCGGCAGCACTAGTTTGAAATGCGGCGATATTATCCCAAACGGGTCGAATTTATATGATTTAGGCACTGCCGATACGCCTTGGAAGCACATCTTCACCGTGGCTTTGACCGCCTTGGTGTTCAGGACGGAAGCTCTCGTAGTGGAGACGAGCGCTAATTTCCGCGGCATCCGTCTCGAACAAGTTGGCGCACCGACAGCCGACGCCGACGCCGCCACAAAAAAATACGTGGACGACACCGACGCGGCCACCCGTTCGATCGTGAACGCCAAGGACGCGGCCACTCGAGCGTACGTGGACACCAAGGACGCGGCCACCCGCACTCTTGTCGACGCCGTGGACACCCGCTTGGATAGCTTTAGCTCAACATTCAAATACACATTGGTGCAAGCGTTAAGCCTGCCAGTATTATCGGTTATGACCGTCCAAGTGGCTGCCGGGCTGGTTTCCTTCACAAATATCACAACAACTATGTACGATTATTTTGAAACAGATCAATTTGGCGACCCACGTATTGAGGTTATGATATTATCCCCAAACAAGTCCATAGAGATCGAACGTTTTTTATTTGTACAGAGTTTGGACACGAGTAATTTTGGGCAAAAGAAATATACATACACTAACTCGGGCATCAACGTTAATTTTACCACGGATGTCATTATGAGAATATCAGTGACACGGACCGTTCGCATAGATGGTGCAAACGTACGCTTCAGAGTTGGCACTACTGCTTACTTACACGGCGCGGGTCAAATAAAAACGATTGTTGTGTAAAAACTACTAGTTATGAACGCCGGCGCCTCGAGGGGGCGCCTTTGGCGCTCTTTTGCTGTTGGGCCGACTCCGCTGCCCTCCGCGTCGGGACACGCTTGCGCACTGGGCGTTGGCCCGCCAAGCCGCGGGCGGGCGGCGGGGAAGCTGGCTTGGGTGGTGAGGGTTTTTGCTTGCGAGCTCGCTTTGCAATCGGGGGCGCTCGGGCGCTGAGCGCATTGACCGGCTGCTTCTTGGCGCGGGTGGGGGCGCTGGTTGTGGCTTTGGCGTTGCTTTCCCGGCGCTCCTCCAACCGCTCCTCTTCCTCAGCCTTATCCTCAGCCTCATCCTCTTGCACGGCTGGCAAGGCTCCCGTCGGGAGCATGGTCTTCGACTTGGTGGCTAGGTGGCTATCGAGGCTGTCAAACGTCTTGCGCAAATAGCCGATGTTGACGTCGCTAGCGTGGTTGAAGAAGCCGGCGATCTGTTCGCTGATTTGCGTGGCGGTGAGCGACGGCTTGCGGCGGGACATCTCGCGATGCTTCCAAGTCACTTGGGCATGGCGCACGTCCAGCGGGGTGACTGAGGTGTCGATGAGGCGGCCGTTGTTGAGTTGTTTGAAAATCAGGCCGGCGGCGGTGAATGCCTTCTTCACCTTGGGACCGGCGGGGAGAGGCAGCCCATCCTTCTTGCGGCCGATACCTACCAGCCACTTGCGGCCGGCCTCCGGGTGGCCCGGCGCGAGCGTCTCGTCCACGGCGGCCTTGATGTCGGGGTGCTGAGAGAGCTTGAATGAATAGGGCGTGCCGAAGCGGCTTTTCCCAGTCTTGAAGTGCGCGATGTATATTTCGCCGGTGTTGCGGTTGTACCAATCGTCCCGGGAGGGGTCGCCGACCGCCGGGTCGAAGCGCCGGCCGTCGTCGGCGCGTATCTCGATGCCCCCAAGGTTGTCGCGCAGCCCTAGCAGCTTCACCTGCAGGAAGGCTGCCAGCCAGGCGGTGGAGGGTCCGAGCGCCGTCTTGATGCGCGGGAGGTAGCGGACGAGCATCTCATAGCTCGGGACTGCGTGAAGGTCGGACTTTCCCTTGTTGCCCTGCACCTCCTTATCCGCCTGCAACGCCTGCAACAAGCCGACCTCGCCCTCGCCGAATGTGCCTCGGTAGGCCTGGAGGACGTCCGTCCCGAGGGAGTTCCGGAAGGAGCCCCACGCGCCGAAGGTGGTGGCGATGTGCCCGAGCTTCACCGAGTACGTCTGCGTGACCTGCTTGAGCGCCGTCGACTTGGTGCGCGCCCGGGAGCGCGCGCCGGCGACGGAGGTTGCCACCGCGCCGCTGGACACCTCCTCGTCCTCGTCGTCGTCCCGCCCGGCCACCGCCCCGACGGCGCTGTCCACCGCGGTGGCGTCGGCCTGCACCTGCACGTCGCTCTTGGAGTACCGGGCGCGCAGCCACGCCATCACGCGCTCCGCGTCGCGCAGGACCGGGACGGCGTTGTCCTCGGGCTGCGCGCCCGCCAAATCCTCGCGCAGCTGCCGGAAGGTGCGGCGCACGGCATCGAGGTAGCCGCGGGAGTAGTTCTCCGCCACGAGCTGGCCGTCGCGCATCACCTTGCGTGCGCTGTTGGACCCCATGTTGTGCTTCTGCACTCCGGCGCTCCAAAAGGTGTCGATCTGCTCCCACGTGATTGGCGTGTTGGTTCCCTTCTCCGGAGTGTCCTCAAGGCACTGAGGGTAGTCGGGGCGGGGAGGCGGCACCGGCGCCGGGGCGACCTGCACGCGCGGGAGGTTGATGGCCGGCAGCGGGGTCGCGTTGGCGTACACCTTCCGCAGGTCAACGCCGTGGATATGCTCGAGAACTTGGCGGAAGTTGGCGTCCATCGAGCGAATGCGGTTGACCTCGCGCTCGCCCCAGCGGTAGGCGGCTAGCGTCTTGGCGTTGGGTTTCTTTCCCTTGAGGATGCTGCGAATATTCGCTTTGAGGCGCTGCTCCTCGGTGTTCGCGGCGTAGTGCGCCTTGGCGCGCGCGCGCTTGGCCTCGGGCGAGTCGGGCATGTCTGCGGGCTTCTTGACACCACAGGAGATAATATTTTTCTGTCCCGAACGCGGCTGAAACGCGCGGCAGGAGAAAATAATTTCTCTTCTTGGGGGAAACAAAGAGAGCGATGGCGTCCTCCGAGTATGTTGAGCGGCTGACCGCCGGCGAACTTATGCGCATAGCAAAGGTACACTTGCTTTACCTCGAAAAGGACCGGGAGCGGAGCCGCCGCTACTACCAGCGCAACGCGGAGGCGCGGAAGGCGACCAATCTGGAGCGCTACCACCGAAAGAAAGCGCAGAAGCGGGCGGGAGCGCAGGCGCAGGCAGAGGAGTCCGCGTAAACGCAGGTGCGTTTGAGACGGCCGCAAATTATTTTCTCCGGGGTATTATAAATCATCAGCCATGGCTCTCTCCGTAAAGCTCGTTACCCTCAACAACTGGTCTGACGTGGAGTGGGTGGCGCCCGAGGCGCTCGCCGAGAAGCTCTACGCTGACAACGTCCGCCGCGAGCTGCTCGATGACAATGTCGAAACTAAGCTGTTTTTGGACTACGAGGAGTACCACGACGCCGAGCCGCCGGCGGAGGAGAAGCGCCGCATAGCGAACTACGTTCAGGAAGAAACGAATATGCTGAAGTATTTGATCACAGGGTACTGGGAAAGGATGAAGATGAAGCTGCAACTGTCGTACAAGATCGCTACTCGGCATGGCGCGACGCCCGACGGCCGCTACAAGCTGTCCTTCCGCCCCTTCTTCTCCGGCCTCGCCGTACCCTTCACGGCGATCCCGCAGCTGCTGGACGCGGCGTACTGGAACCACCCGCAAAAGCACATCCAGTGGGACATGTCCGTTTACTCGCGGCGGCGGCTGCTAGCGTGCGTCAACGGCCGGAAGGACGCGGCGGACGGGCGGCTGCTCACGATGGAGCGGCCGGACGACGATGTGAAGGACTACGTCGCGCAGGTGGTGGAAGACGACTGGCAAGGGTTTAGTCCGTCCCCCGTGCCCCCGCCGGTCGCGAGCAGCCCGCAGCAGCAGCAGCAGCAGCCCGCGGCGAGCTTAGCGGACGTCGCCGTGTTGCTGCCTCTCATCAAGCGGTCGGACGACCGGGATCGGTGGATGCGCGTGGGGTTCGGGACCGGCAACGCGTGCGGGCGCTCGGCGGGCGGACTGGAGTTGTACAAGGAGTGGTCGCGCGGCTGCCCGGCAAAGTTCGTCGAACGCGAGTGCGAGAAGATGTACATGTCGGCCAACGCCGGGCGCGGCGCCTCCGTCAACATAGGGAGCCTCCACCGCTTTGCCCGCACCGACTCGCCGGAAGAGTACCGAGCGGCGATGGCCGCCCTCCGGTCTAGCCACGCGCCGGGCTCGGAGTTCCCCTTCGCCGTGCCCCCGGAGAAAGCTGCGGCGCCGGCGAAGGAGCCGGCGGCTTGGTCGATGGCGGCCTCCTCCACGCTCAAGAGACTTGACGACGTGCAGGCGACGTACGCCTTTCTCGAGTGGCTAGAGGACAACGGCTACCGCGCGGTGACATGCAACGGGACGTTGTACGTGTACGACCCCGCGGACGGCTGCTACCGCGACCGGACGAACATGGATGGGTTTCGCAAGCTCATCGAAAGGGCGACGGCCTACGTCGGCGTGCACGCGCGCTTCGTGAGCATGATCCGCCGGGTGATGGACCTGATCCGCGATTTCGTAAAGGATGACCCCCGCTTGTTGATTGACGCCGAGGTGTCGGGCAAGGGCCGCGTCGCGTGGAACAACGGTGTGTACGACCTCCGCACGCAGACGTTGCTGCCCTTCTCCCCCGACATTGTTGTCTTCTACAAGCTAGGTCACGACTACCCGACGACCGACGAGGCCCGGAGCAAGGTGGAGGCGGTTGTCGCCGAGGTCCGCGAGCGCATAGTGGACCGGCTGTGGGGCGACAACGCGGAGTTCGTCCTTCAGAGCACCGCGCGGAGCTACGCCGGCGCCGTGGAGGACAAGCGCTTCTTCTGCGTCGTGGGCAACGGCAACAGCGGGAAGTCCGGCTGGATGGAGCTGAATGCTAAAGCGTTCGGCGATTACAAGGGCTCGATCGCAAGCGCCAACCTCATCTACTCCGGCAGCAGCTCCGGCGACGCCGCGAAGGCGATGTCCTGGATGGTGGCGGCCCGGAACCACCGCCTGCTAGCCACCTCGGAGCTGAAAATGGGGCCGGGCATCAAGATTGACAACAACACCATCAAGGAGCTCTCCAGCGGCGGCGACACCTTCTCCGGGCGGCAAAACCACCGGGACGAAATGCAGTTCAAGATGCAAGGGACGGCGTGGGCCTTCGCAAACGACATGCCCGAGATAATGAACCTCAAGACCGACGACGCCACCCAAAACCGGGTGGTGTTCATCGAGATGACGGAGCGCTACCTGCTCGGCGAAAAGTACGAGGCCTTCAAGCACCTGAGTTGCGTGCACAAGGGCGACCCCTGTATTGGTGACTTCATTCAGCGCGCGGACGTGGCGCCGGCTTTCGCGTACATGATTTGCCACTCCTACGTCGACCAACGCCCGGCTTTGACGCCGTCTATAGTCGAGTACACGAAGATGTGGTGCCAAGGGGATGAGGACGCGGTGGAGGGGGTGAGCGATTGGCTAACGCTAGGTAACCCGGGCGACTTTGTGAGCTGCCGGGAAATTGCCGCCGCCGCGAAGGAGCGCGGCCTAGACATCTCTAGCACCAAGCTCGGCACCATCATTCGGACCGAGCTTGGCGTGACTTCCGCTAAGAAGTCCATCAATAACAAAAAAGTGCGCGGCTACTCGGGCACACCAAGCAATATTTAGTAAAGGTCCTTCCTTATAAAAAGACATGTCAAGCGAAAATAGACAAGGGGCGGGGCGGGGCGGGGCGGGGCGGGGCGGGGCGGGGCGGGGCGGGGCGGGGCGGGGCGGGGCGGGGCGGGGCGGGGCGGGGCGGGGCGGGGCGGGGCGGGGCGGGGCGGGGCGGGTGAATTCCGTCCTTGGTGGTGACGACGACCTGCAAGCACACGTTAGCAAATCATGACATGCAAGCATTCAACGAGTCGGGCCGAAGCCACACGCAATACCCGAAGGTAGGGATCCCGAAGAAGACACCAACAAGATATAGGCACCCTTTAGCGAGCAAGGCAAGCTCGTCCTAGTGCAAGTAACCCCGTGGCCGAAGCCACACCGGAATTATTATCTTGCGGACGGACGAGCTTGCCTTGCTCGCTACGATGCCTCCCTAGCGACCCCGGGGATCTCGGGTTGGGCACGGGGAGATTCCTATAGAGCTTGAAGGTGTGAGCGGAATTGTGGCGTGCGCGGCGTTTTTATAGGCGGGGCGGGCGGGGCGGGCGGGGCGCTCGATCGGGGGGCACTCGCGTGTGTCGCTAATCACAGTCTGCCGCTAAGTACAGTAGGTCGCTAAGTACAGACGCTAAGTACTGTCGCTAATTTCAATCTGTCGCTATGTACAGTCGCTAAGTACAGCGGCGTGCTGCGATATTAAATCCTCCTCCTCGGCGGTGGCGTGAGTGGTTGCGGTCGGCGGAGGCGGAGGCGGTCCGGCCGGCCGGCCGGCGGTGCAACCCGGTACTGTGCGGAGGCCCCGGTGTGGTTTGAGGTGTTGCGTTAGCAACGGGCATCGGTACTCTTTACTTATTTTTTTGCGAACAAAAAAGAAGAGTACCAGGGTACCGAGTACCAGGACGTTTTAGAAGTTTGCCAAAAGTTAGGTGCCTATAGCAATATAAAGAAATAAACAGTTTTGTTGGAGTACTTGGTACTCGGTACCGCCCTCCCCGGTGTGGAGCGAGTGGTAGCGCAAGCACCGGCACCGGTGCCATTTAGCGACAAAAAAGAGTACCCTTTCGGAGGGTACCGGGTTTTTTGGGGGGTGGCGTGAGTGGTTGCGGCAGCGCATGTCTGTCGGCCGACAGCCTGGAGGGGGCGTTGCGGGGTAGCAGTACGGGGACTTGCCGGGCAGTCGTCCGAGAGTTCGGCAGTACGGGTACGGGCAGTACTGGACTTGCCGGGCAGTCGTCCGAGAGTTCGGCAGTACGGGTACGGGCAGTACGGGACTTGCCGGGCAGTCGTCCGAGAGTTCGGCAGTACGGGTACGGGCAGTACGGGACTTGCCGGGCAGTACGGGACTTGCCGGGCAGTACGGGACTTGCCGGGCAGTACGGGACTTGCCGGGCAGTCGTCCGAGAGTTCGGCAGTACGGGTACGGGCAGTACGGGACTTGCCGGGAAATACGGGTACTGGCAGTACGGGACAGAAAAGAATTTATTAAAAGAATTTGAATTCAAATTTTTAGAAAATAGTTTTTTAGAAATTATTATTTTATCATTTGGGGACAGAAAAGATACAGGAATCTCATAATAGTTAACTACTTATGGAACTGCGTCACAACCACAGTTGTAAATCTTCCGGCTGGTAGCTATTATATTAGAGCTGCTGGGCGTGGAGACGGGCGAGCTTCCGCTACTATATGTTATTTGATGTTTTCAGTGTCTCGCAGTCTTATTTATTCCCTCAACACCAATTCTGCTGCATTCCGGCATTGCATACCCTCCGCCATGTAGGCCCTCAAACGACGTGCCGCATGTCACTACTGCTTTACTCCATCTGCTTGCGTCGCTGTGTGGCGGTCGACTGTGTCCGGAACTTGGCGATGAGAAGCCTGATCACTTTATCGATCACTTGTCCAAGCAATAATGTATGCGAGACGAAGCGAAATGCGTGACATTTGCGTATATCAATTATTGATTTCGGGTTATATTTTGTCTATGGGTTGTCGGCGCAGGATTATAGGGATGGGTGGGTGGGTTCGCGCGAAGCCTAGATTGGCTGAGCGCGAAAGTAGAGAGTGCCTAGGCTCGTGGCTAGCTACGGCTTATAAGGCACGGGCTAGCTAGAGCTGACCGTTGGGGAAGTCGTTGGTCGTTGGCTGCGTCTAACTGCTCGGGCAAGGTGGTTGCCCTGCAGGTGAGACGCGCCGTTAATTAACGGTAACAGTAACCGCTAGAGTTACTGTCCCGTACACATGATATTGGATATGCAAACCTCTAGATTCAAATCAATCTGACCATTTACCCTAGGGCACGTTTTGCCAGTAACCTAAAGCCAAAGGCTTGCACAGCCAAAATTAGTGTTGCGGGGGGGACGGAGTGAGCCAGCCGAAGAACCGCCAAGCAGCAGGTGACGGGGTCATGGTTGGGTCAATATATTTGCCTTCTGTCACAGAGCTGTTCTTGGCCCAGCCACCCATAAATTTGATTACGGGGAGGGGCGCGCCGATGCAGATGGCAGCGGACGCCGCGCCTTTCCGTAGGCTGTGCGACGTCCATTGAAAGCCGGCGGGCGCGGACGAGCGGACTGTGAGGAGGGCGAGGGAGAGCCAGGTGGAGACGGTGGACGAGGCACCCCAATCAGCGGAGGGTTCTGTAGGTGAGAAGCTCCAGAAAGCGAGCGGGGGTGGTTTGCTGTAGAATTTTTTGCAGAAGGCCGCGCGCTGCTCCGTGTAGTAGTCGAGCAGGTCTGCTAGGACGGGGTTGGCGGAGATAGGGATAGCGATAACCTGTTTTTCGCTGGCGTCGCGGCGCTGGTCGCCTTTAGATTTTCTAACGAAGAGGCAGATTTGCTGCGAAGGTCTGTCAACAACTAGGTCGCCCGTTTGACAACGGGCACCAGTGTCGGCCCGGCAGAAAAAGGTGTAATTAACGCACACCGCGAGGCAAGCTCGAAAACGTTGCAGTTGGGAGAACGCTGCAGGTGTCCACGGGAGTGTGAGGTGTAGCGTGTCGGCGGCATGTAGGATGGTGAGGGCGACGGGCGCGGGTAGGGGAAGGCGCGTGGTGGCGGGATGAGGCGGTGTTGCAGGATTTCGAGGCCACGCCGGGCGTCCGCCAGGAGGTCGCCCACAGCAATAGGCTGGCGTTGGTAGTCTCGAAAGAACTTGTTTACGGCAGAGAAGTAGGGCTGCAGGGAGCTTGCGGCGACCGTGCCGAGAAGGGCTAGCCACGCGGTGTAGCGGACCATGGTAGCGGGAGTGGCCTGTAGGGGGGCGATATTTTCCTCTGTGCAAAAAATAAAAAATTGCCGCAGCGCGCTGCCGTAGCTGGAGTACGTCGAGGGCGCTAGGGAACTCATGAGTAGAGCGACCGCCGTAGCCCGTAGCTTGTCAGATCCTAGGAGGTTTTGGAAAGTTTCAGCTAGAGAGGCGGACCAGGGCGCCTGTGCTGCTTCGAGGCGTAGGCCGTAGCGGGGCTGTCATGTACGCAGAGCCGGCCCGAGCTGTACGGGGGCGTTTAATTGTACCGGGCGCAGCGCCCGCCCAATCGCGCCGCGTCGGGTGTAGAGCCACGAAGGGGTTAGAGACGAAAGGCCACGATGCTCCACGCGGGAGGTCCGACCCCCTCGGGCTTGCCTCGCCTGCCGGGAAAGAATAGGTCGCGCGCCGCTAGGAAGTGCAGTGTTTCGGTGGCCAATCGAGCGAACGCGTGGTACCACGGTTTGTTGGGCCAAAAGGGGGCGATGACCGTGGCTGAGGCTCGGTTTTGGGCGAGTTTGGCGGCGAGGGCGGGGAGGGCAGACCAGGGTGGGTTGCAGTAGTTGTTTTCTCTGCGCCACGCGTCGTCGGACATGCGTAGGGAGTCGACGTCCTCGCACAGTGGGTCGCGCCAGCGGGCGTTGAAGCGGGGAAGTTGCGCGTTGAGCATAGACGCGAAACGGTCGATAGTGTGCGGCCCCCACCGGCGTTGCAGGTGGGAGAAAACACGGGGGTTGAGCTGCCAGTCCTCGTAGTCCAGCTCGCGGCTGAGCTTGTCGGCCCATATATTCGCCGCCGAGCGGATGTAGCGCGGCCGGATGTTGATGTCGTTGCTGTCGAGGAGGTACCATAGGCGACGGAGTTCGGCCATCATGGCGGGAGAGCGCGAGGTGAGCTTGGTGAGGGCGGCGACCACCGCTGTGTTGTCCTCGTGTAGGAGGACCTGCCGGCCTCGGAGTTGGGGTAGAAAGGATTCCACCGCGTGTCGCACCGCTCGAAGTTCCTTCCACGTGATGTGTTGTTGGCGGTCGGTAGCCTCCCAAAAGCCCCGGGCTTGATAGTTGGAGTCCTCGTTTAGAACGGCACCCCAACCGTAAGCACTCGAGTCGGCGTGGAGGTAGGCGGTCTCGATAGGCTTGTAGATGGACCGGCCGTTGTGCTGAGTGGGGACCGTGCGCCACCACTCGAGGTCTCGGCGTAATTGGTGGGTGAGTCGGACGCGTCCGCCCCACCCAACCCGTGTGGCTAACACGTCGTGGAGTTCGCGCAAAAAGAAGCGCGCGGGTGCGATTGCGAGGTAGAGGAACTGCGCTTTCCCGGCGAACGCCGCAAGGTGGCGTGTAGGAAGCCACCGGGCGTTGGAAGCGGCCCGTCCGAGTAGGGAAGAGGCTTGTTGCGCGAGCTGGTGGAGCTTTGCGGGAGGGGCGCGAAACATGCCGTGTTGGAGGTCGACCGTTAATCCCAAGTGGTCGCCGACCTGAGTCGGAGTCCAAACGCCTTTCTTGGGGTTGCGTTCGAGGCCGAGGGTGTCGAGGAGGGCTTGGACGCGCTGTCGTAGTAGGAGAGCGTCCGCGTAGGAGTCGGCGAGGAAAAGGAAGTCGTCCATGTAGGGGAGTAGCCGGGTCCCCCGCCATCGCGCGTTTCGGAGGAAGCGCTTTGTAGGGCGGCGACTGTGGGGGGGGGGTAGTCGCTGGCATAGGTTGCGGAGGGCGTCGTAGGTGGTTCGTGAACACCTGAGTTAGCTTGCAAAAGTAGTAAGCCGAACCCGACCAGCCCATGGGAAGGCAGGCTAGGCGCCATAGCGTGCCGCGGTAGTTGACCGTGAAGAAGTCTCGGTCTTCCTCCCGGATGCCAAGGGTGTAGTACCCGTCGGCAAGGTCGAGGGAGACGAAGTAGTCGCCCGGACGCGAGAGGTGACGTAGATGCTTGAGCGTCTCGCATGTCATGGTGAAGGTCGAGCAATAACGGTTGAGTTCCCGAAGGTCGATAATCAAACGCCATTGGTTGCACCCGGGTTTTGGAACTAGAAACATCCGGGAAACGTAGCGAGGGTTGTCCGCTCGTTCCCAAGCACCGCAAGCCTCGAAGCGGGGAAGCTCCGAGTTTAGAAACTCGAGTTGGGCCGGCGTCGCGTCGAGCATAGAGATGCCGTGGTTGAAGGGCTTGGGGCGTAGGCCGTGCTTGAATTTTACCCGGACGCCATGGCGGATCCAGTTTAGGACTTGGCCGCTCGCGCCGATGCGCTCCCACTCCCGCCATCTTCGACGCACGCGGTGGCGCATGTAAGAAGATGTCGGGGAGCAGGAATCGGCGCGGCGGGCCACACCGTCATTTCTTGGTCGTGGGTTTAGCCGAGTCGGTCGGCTTGGGAGGCGCGATGGCGCGGGCTGCCGCTGCTGCTGCTGCTGTGGCTTTGCGTTTGTCGGCGGCGGCCTTGCGGGCTCGTGCGTCGGGACCGGGGGGCCTGTCCGGGGTGACTTTGGCGAAGGCAGCACCGGCGGCGGCCTTGCTGGCGGCGTGTAGGCTGACTTCCAGCGTGCGGTCGACGAACGCTTGTCGAAGCGCATCCAATGTGCCGGAGACCGCGGTAGGGCGCGGTCGGCAAAAGCGCTCGTGGGCCAATTCGGCAAAGACGCGGTCCGCATCCGTGCTCGTTTGTCCGCCCTTGGTGAGGCGGAGGAAGCCCAATCTAGTACGGGCGGCCTCCTCCGTCGCCATGTGGGTGCGATGACCCGCTCGGATGAGGGTAATCGCTGCCGTCTGCTCTGTCGATAAAGGTGGGCCATGTGACAGCGTGTCCAGAGCCTCGCCAATTGCCGCGTTGGCGCAGCTGTCGAAGAAGGCATAGCACCCGATGTGTAGGTACTCGTCGTAGGCGGCTTGGGTGCGCTTGTCGCTTAGAGTGCGGGCGGTGTCGTCCGTGAGGGTCCACAGACGTGGCTCTTCGATGTCACGAGGGGGACGTTCGAGGCCGGCCGGGATGACTTCGCCGTAGTAGGTGAAGTCGACGAAATCGGTCGCGGAGGGATCGGGTTCGTCGTCGAGCAGGTCGATAGGTGGCTCGGGGGCCGCCTTACCACCCTCCGTCGCTGTGGTCGCGTCGGTGGGAATGGACTGCTGTTGATTAGTAGCAGCAGGTGTGGCTGTCGTCTCTCGGAGCTGGGCGAGTAAGGCAGCGTTAGCCGCCAAAAACTGTTCCGTTATCCGTTGTTCTGATGCCAAAACTGCCGTACGAATCTGTTCGGCTGTGCGTTGTTCGAGTGAGGTAGCGTGAGGGTCGGCCGCTGCGGCGGATGTAGACTGCTCAGGCTGCATATTGGGGAACGCTGTAGCTGAACGAGGGGAAGTGTCGCGTGACGCTCGAGTGCGCATGGGACGAAAAGTAAGATTGACACCCTACTCGACTACGAGAGTCGAGACTGCATTCGCGCGAAGCCTAGATTGGCTGAGCGCGAAAGCAGAGAGTGCCTAGGCTCGTGGCTAGCTACGGCCTATAAGGCACGGGCTAGCTAGAGCTGACCGTTGGGGAAGTCGTTGGTCGTTGGCTGCGTCTAACTGCTCGGGCAAGGTGGTTGCCCTGCAGGTGAGACGCGCCGTTAATTAACAGTAACAGTAACCGCTAGAGTTACTGTCCCGTACACATGATATTGGATATGCAAACCTCTAGATTCAAATCAATCTGACCATAATAGACCTACTAGTTATTAGTGCACACTAATAGGATGTAGTGCTTCCTTCCACCGACTTGTTATTAGTGAACACTAATAGGATGTAGTGCTCCCTTCCACCGACTTGTTATTAGTGCACACTAATATGATGTAGTGCTTCCTTCCACCGACTTGTTATTAGTGCACACTGTTGAATATATCTACAGCCGTGTACACAATCCCAGATTGTACTGATACTGCATCTTGTATCACATAGCAATATCAGACCGTTACGGGTATATCTTACCCGTACAGCACACATTATGAATCTTGACAGGCAGCTGTCAGCCACAGCAGCACCGTCTAGCACAGCCAGTGGCATGATAGCAGTGGGGCTGCGCCCCCACATGGAACACTATTTATAGTCACTCTCATGTGATTCTTGTAACCATTCCCTTTCTCACTTTCACCTTTCAGTCTCAGTCACCCTAGCACCTTCTATAGGTTATGGGCCCTCACACGAAGTAACTTAGCTAACTTGTCAAAAACATCATCATTGTACTTTTAGCTTTGTTAGACTTCCAATACAACAAAGAATAGTGTGCTGATCGACAACAAGGGTAAACCACTAAGGAAAGGTTCAACAACTCCTACACAAACTTTCATAATTTTAACTCACCAACAGTTCCTTCATAACAAAAGACCTCGTATTGCTCTCTGCGACCAAATTCTAAAGTCAGTAGCAATAGTACCTCGAAAAATATTTCTCTCGACGCATCAACACGTTCTCGTGAGCAATTTTACCCGTCGACAAAAACCTTTTACCTGTTGCGTCTAGACAATAAAGCCAACAATGATAATTTTCGAAAACTCTTTCTCGGCAATCGACGACGACCTACCATCATCGACGTTAATTTTTTTCATTTTTCTTTTCTCTCATCTCATATTTCGCGGAAATACTACCTCTAACTTCACTCCAAGCTTTTCCAATGTCGTCCCCTTCCTCTCCTTCACAGGCTGACAACCTTGCTATCGGCTCTCATGGAGCACGTTACCATGTCAGCCCAGTCTTCTCAGAAAATAATTGATACCAACAAGACCCCCAGACTACCGGAAAAGCCTACATGGTCGGACATGATAGCTTGGGTGCATTCCTTTAAGGACTTCACACGTTCTCATAAATTCGATGCAGCCCTGTGTGGCAAAGGCACACCTGCCAACCAGCGCGACATGTTCCATTGTCTCTCTGCAATTGTGCGATAGTGCAAGGCGGCCCACACGGAGATCGAGCTTGCCCTGACCATCAACGTACTTGACGATGACATCACTTCCGAGACCTTCCATGGGACCTTGGCATGGCGCAAGATTATATCATGGATTAAATTTTAGGAAAACCGCGCAGCGTGTCTCGCCAACACAATTCTAATGACTAGGCAACTTCTGTCGTAGTTTGGTACATATGTGGTGTGTGGCCACATATGTCAACTATGCTTTTTCGGTGAGCCGGTAAAGCGCACGCCTAATACGCGGAAGGTCGCGGGTTCGATACCCGGTGAGATCGATCATTGTATGTAGGCGTGTCACGGCCCAAGAAGAACCCCCACCTTCCACATTGGTTTCGGAGCCGGGCTGCGGTCCGGGGTGAGTCCGGGGGGGGCCGTGGTAGTGTCGTAGTTTGGTACATATGTGGTATGTGGCCACATATGTCAACTATGCTTTTTCGGTGAGCCGGTAAAGCGCACGCCTAATACGCGGAAGGTCGCGGGTTCGATACCCGGTGAGGTCGATCATTGTATGTAGGCGTGTCACGGCCCAAGAAGAACCCCCACCTTCCACAACTTCCGTCGCAGCACATTATAGACTTCATCAACGGCAAGGATGCAGCATGGCGTACCCTCATTCGCTTGAGCAGAGGTTGGAGTGACCAGGCGTTTGTCGACCACCACGTTATCATTGATGGAGTGGCTTATCCCAACCTCCGCATCTTCCTCAAGCGTCACCGCCGTATGAATCCGGACGAGCCGTGGGCAACTTTCCGTGACATCATTCTTGAAGATCCCGTTGTTGAACGTGACGATCCTGTCGAAATCTCTCCTCATGTCACGGCTTTCATGGCTTCAGCTACCCCACGCGAGGACCATCACCTTGATAATCCTCGTCCTGCGAGAAATCCCTCTGAAAGATGTGGCAGATCAAGCCATAATCACTCACAGTGATGGCCGCGCAGACACATTGATGGTCGACCCTTATCTGATCCACCTCCGATGACGCGACCCGGGCCCCCGGCTCGACCAACTGTGAGGAATGACTCTTGGCCCACGGATAGCACACGGGGAAATAACATTCAGCGCTCGACACCGTCGGATCCTCGGGTAATGCTTTCGGCTGGACAACCAGTGGGTTGTGTAGACTACGAGGACTTCTGTTTCGCTATGACCACACCCGTATTGCGTGACATATCCTCCCCAAGCTCAGGGTACGAATTTCCGCCCATGGTATTCCATGAGCCACAGCTGGAATCATCCCAGTCTCATGACTTCACTGAGCCGGTGTATACCTACTTACCTTCAGCTCTCTCAACCCTCGCGAGCGTGCATGCACCAGCGGAGCCGCAGCCTTTCCTTCGAGACTCCTTATGCGTAACTCCTGCGATCATTGAGGACGTACAACTCAGCGCGCCACACACTCATTTGGACGCTGATCTAGCAAGTGCTGCCATGTGGGATTGGAGCATGGTTCCCTCAGCCGTGACCACTAACTCGGCACCCACAGCCAGCAGCCTACCTGATCTCACCGAGGCTTATCACCTAGACGATTACACCACCGAGTCGCCGCGTAGCCCTTTTGACTATTGGACTTCTGCATTGTCGGCACCGACGCCGCGAGACGCGATTTCCATCACCTTGCGCGACATCCATGTCACACCACTGCCAAGACACATCAAGCACTGGGTCAGTTTCTTCTCCGGCGGGCTGGTACCGCTGTTGGAGGGACATCTCAAGACAGGAGGGACGGTGGGTACTTTCTCCGGCAGATGTGATTCTCCCGACGCGCTCGCAATTCTGGATCAACGCCTTCTTGCTCTCCACGACACCTACCCCCTGGGACTACCACGTTCGGCCATTTCTCGGTGGAGGGAGCGCTTACCAAATTCAGTATTGAGCACCTCATTCTTATCTTGGACCGCTCTTCCACCCGTTACTTTTCTCGAGGCCGGACAGTGTTACCCTCCAGACAACTACGAGACTCTTCATTGTACTCTGAAACATATCCAATTTTTAGCAAATACACAGATGACCTATCCCACTTATCTCATTGAGGGTGGTGACGAGGACGAGACCCACCCGGACATAATTGGAGCATTGGGCAGCCCCTTACGCATCAAACCTACTTCACTCGGTTCAACATCTACTCGGAATACGATTTTGTGGATTAATTTTGGACGACAATGAGAGATTATGGATTACTACATCAGCATGAGGACCCCCCCCAAGACAGTGGTGGACATACTCAGCCTCGCGGGGGCAGATCACTCTTCATGGAGGGGATTACCTGGCACGACTGCTCTTCCCCGGATTGCCGTTTTCCCCCACAACTCGAAGTTTCGCCTTCGGAGCGACGGCGGTCCTAGATTGGGAATATTCATCATTGGGCTGGACAACAACACGACCAGTTTCACTTCTCCATCGTCAGTGCTACATGCTTGGGCTAAGGGATTTGACACGTCGACCATTAAGATCATCGGGACAGCCCCTTCTTCCTGTGATTTGTCGCCATCTCTGGCAGATTGCATGGACATGAATGTTGGCACATGGCTTACGGTGGCTGCCCGTGATATGCCCCGCTTACCTACGGATGTGGCCACAGTCTTCATAGCCCCGGGTGATACACCGTTGCAGCTTCAAGTCCAGATTGTTGACGAAGGAGCTTCCAGATTTATCAACGCCAACCGACACGAGTTTCACACCTACATCGAACTTCCACCTGCAAATCGCTACAAACTCAGTGAAGTCCTTGCAACAGTGCATGGTTATGGCACAACGATGGAAGTATACACCGCGTTGGACGGGCGCCAAGTCAGATCTACCCTAAATGACGTGCTTCATGCCCCTGATTTTGTACAGTATGCTCCCCACGGGATATCCAAGCTATTCAGCCAAGGGCGAGCCCAAGACGCCGGAGCCACTTCTACTTATACTGACAAGTGCTACATGACACTATCTACAAGAGCAGAGATCCCAATCCGCAGAATCCCTGAATGTGGCTTATACGGTTCAATGCCGGAGCCGATCATGCCTACACCGCTACTCCGGTCCTTACCTTCGGTGGTCATCTTAGTGGGGCTTCTCGCCTCACAGCTCAGTTATGGCATCGCCGTCTCGGCCACATCCATCATGATGGCATTTGCAACACTATCTCGAGATCCACCGGCATACCTGGTTCTCTCGACAAGGCAGATTTCTGTGCCCCGTGCGCGATCGCCAAGTCCTCCGTGGCGGCCCGTTGTCGTGACCCTGGATCACGGCATCAAGCTCCCTTTCATACCCTCAACCTGGACACATGGAGGCCTGTTGAGACATCACTACATGGCCATAATCCGTTCTTCGGAGCTTTCTGCAGGGGGACTTCCTTCGCCATGGGTCAACCCTTCAAGTCAACGGGCCAAGTGCTACACATCCTCTCGGAGCTGCTAGCAAAAATTACCAAATGGGGCCACAAGGTCTGCTTTATTCGGGCCGACAATGGAGCTACCTTCAGGTCTGTTGCTTTTAAGCAATTATGCGACACCCATTGTATTGAGCTTTCCTTTTCGGCACCATACAACACTCACTAGAACGCGCTAGCGGAACGACCTTGGCGAACACTGGCCGAAATGGCCAGCTGCTTACTATCTACAGCAGGTCTACCTCGCCCTTATTGGGAATTTGGCTTCAAACACGCCATTTTTATCCATAACATAACTTATCGAACAAGGGTCGCTGGCATCCCTATTACTTTGGCCTTGGACATCATCCCATACCTCAGCACTACCAAGATATTTGTCTGCATGTCACACGTTCATGTGGATGCTGCCATGCGCCGTAAACTTGACGACAAAGCTTGGGAGGGTATTTTTGTGGGGAATTCACATGATTCTCTTGCATGGCTCATATGTACAACCCGACGACCAAGAGAACGGTGGCCAGCCGCAGCTTTATTTTTTTATGAATGTGAGTTCCTCTCCCTCTTCCCTGACCATGTTCACGTCACGGGAAGTATCTTACCTTTTCAGGAGCCTACGGACTTAGCAGAGGCAATTTATGATGGAAGAACGAAGACCACGAGACCTCCTCCGCAAGACGCTGCAGATCTTGACTCAGACGACGACCATCCAGGGGACTTCGCACCAACCATAATGGACTCATCCTTGACGCCGGAGATACCCCAGCAGGATGCTATCGTGGCATGGGGAGCCACTTCCACTCACACAACTCCAGAAGATCCTTCCTCATCAGTACATAGAGAGTGCATTCCTACACCGGCGAAACGTGACCAACCACCTGACCCTTATGATACAACGGCGGCGACGACACCGCTGCCTAATGACCCTAACGAGACAGTTGTGACATCTACACCTACAAACGACCAACATCTACGACGAGGAACAAGACATCGATTACCTTCATTCAAACTACGGGACTCTAGCGACAGCTTATTGACAACATTACCTCAAGACGATAGTAATATCGCGGACCAACATGTGACGGACGACCACCTTCAAATGCATTGGGCGACTGTACTCTTAGCAGAAGCTCCATGCCTCCCGCACGAATCCGCCAAATCCGTCATAACCCTACTCCAACACGGGCATGCAGAAACGGATATAGAAAGTACCAATAACGTAACACCAAAAACAATGAGAGAGGCGCTTCATAGCCCTAAGAATAAAGAATGGAAAGCAACTATAAAGAAAGAATACGATGGAGTTCGCGACAGGAACGTCTTCAGAGTCGTCCCTATCCCTGCTGGCAAGCGAGTTCTCAGCACTAAATGGGACTTCACCATAAAGAAAAACAAGGATGGCTCGATTCGTAAATACAAGGCCCGATGGGTAGTCCGGGGATTCGCCCAACGAGAAGGCGAGGATTTTGATTAAAAAACAAGTTGTATGCTCATGTGGTCAGCTTTTCCTCTGTCCAAACAGACCTGGCAATGGCGGCTCAATGGAAATGGCCTATATATCAACTGGATGTTGTGGCAGCTTTCTTGTATGCGGGCATTAACGAGGAATTATACATCAGCTTACCAGAAGGATTCAAGGAATTCGACAGCAACGGCATGGAGTTATTTGGACGCCTCCAAAAGGCACTCTATGGTACTAAACAGGCTGCTTATGAATGGCGCAGCAAATTTGATAAATTCTTGACTTCCCACGGATTTATCACGTCTACTGGCGACCCCGGCGTATACCTCAAATGGTCCTCCTCACAACAAATTATCTTATTGGGCATCATATTGGTCTACGTGGACGATCTAATTGTTTTCCCTTCTTCAGACGCGTGGATGAACATCCTACGCGACATGATCCGATCTACCTTTGACATTACCGATGAAGGAATTTGTACTTGGGTTCTGGGCATGGGCATCGACCACAACCCTGATGGATCTATATTTCTACACCAGGAGAAATATATTCAAGACATGCTCCAGCAATTCAGCATGACCTCATGCAATCCTGTCATCTTACTTTGGAGCAGTGGCGATGAGTTCAATTTTACTCGAGATGATCAGCCTCTCCTTGAGGGCATTCCTTACAACAATCTTGTTGGGTGCCTCCTGTGGACTGCTGTCTGCACCCGTCCATATATTGCGGCTACCGTTTCATGCATGTGCAGATTTGTCTCCAAGCCGCAGCTTTGCCACCGGACTGCTGCTAAACGCGTCCTACGTTACCTAAAAGGCACATCCAACCGAGGCATTTCCTTTCAGCATCACCCTTATGGTCTCATGCTCAGCGCCTTTGCTGATTCAACGTGGGGCAGTGACCCATCTTCCTCTATGTCAGTCAGCGGCCAGATTGTTTACCTTGGCCCGGCTTCAGACGGGGACTCTCCCCCTCTTCAGATCTCGCCTATCTCTTGGCGTTCAGCTCTTCAATCGGTGGTTGCCCAGTCGACTTTTGAGGCTGAATACATTGCTGTCGCGTCCGTTTGCCAAGAAATCCTCTTCCTCCGTCAGCTAGTCACGGATTTGGGTTATCCTCCTACCCGCGCAACCATTGTTTTCTGTGACAATCAGTGCGCCATCCAGAACGTCACCCGAGGTTGTACATCTCGGAAAACGATACTCATCGCTCTCAAGTACCATTTGTCACGAGACTTGGCTGCCAAGGACGTTATTCGGATGGTTTGTGTCCCAACTCTGACAATTGCGCTGACATTCTAACGAAACTTGTTCCCTCAGCCACTGCCCACCGCCTTGCATCCAGATTCATGACCTACACTGGCCATGATCACCAGCCATTATCTTAGACTTCGTCTCATTTCTTGGTTTGTTTATTACGGTTGAGGAGGGGTGTTGAAGTACCTACAGCCGTGTACACAATCCCAGATTGTACTGGTACTGCATCTTGTATCACATAGCAATATCAGACCGTTACGGGTATATCTTACCCGTACAGCACACATTATGAATCTTGACAGGCAGCTGTCAGTCAGAGTTAACCATCATAACTGCCAGCCACAGCAGCACCGTCTAGCACAGCCAGTGGCATGATAGCAGTGGGGCTGCGCCCCCACATGGAACACTATTTATAGTCACTCTCATGTGATTCTTGTAATCATTCCCTTTCTCACTTTCACCTTTCAGTCTCAGTCACCCTTGCACCTTCTATACACACAAGTTCAGACAAAGTTTCGTACCTTCGCGTACGATAAACTACTTTAGATCCGATCGGATCGGATCGGATCTATTAATAAACCTCCCGACCTTCGCGGCAATGCTTTGGCGCTCAAGAACGATTGCGCCGACAGATAGGGGGAGGGGGGGTTCGAGCAATACCGGGTTTGTGTACGCGGGGTAGATGCACTCTTCCCATAAAGTCCGTTACTTGTGAAATAGCGTAGGGCTGGTGTTTCTCATGTAGGCTTTTCAGGTTTTAATTGCACTTTAGCTCGTTGGAAAAACGGACCAAAACTTGTGTTGACGGTGAAGTTAAGGGGGAAGCGGGGCACAAATGGGCCCCGTCCCGATTACGCTCCGACGTATTAGAGTTTGCGGCCCAACCCTGATTTTGAGACAGACCGTGATTCGGGCGCCCGAGAATTTGGATTTAGCACACTTTGGGTGGTGAATAGTCCCGAAATCGGGGACACAACATACGGCTTTTATGATCCGAGCATGTTGCCCGAAAACATGGGAGCACTACGTGGGTATGATGGCGGATGCCGTTAAGATGCTAGATGTGGGTGGGATAAGTATCAATATCGAGGCCTGAAAAAGTAAGTCGGAACGAAATCCATAACCTTGCCGTATGGTGCCAAATTAAGGTAAACTCGGTGCCAGATTAAGGTAAACTGGAAGCCCTTCCCCCAAGTAAATATAAGTTTCCAACTTGGATTTCAACTATTCAACCTAGTTTACGTCTACCGGTGGGTTTTCGCGTCAAGTCCGCCGTCCGAGGTCTGGCATGCCCTCGTACAACCATCTACATTTTTTTGGGTTAGCAAAATATACCACATTCGCACGGGGCTAGTAGCCCCTCGATACATGGTACCCGCACAATCCCTTCGCAAAATACGCTCAACAATCAGCCCTCTACATTCTGTCCAATCACGGCGTTGCCCATTTCATACTCTAGGATGGCATGGTGCCGTGCCATTTGCCATATGCCAAATAAAAGCCGGTGTTAGGGTACTTTGAAAGCCCCCATCCATTTTCACGCCCGGGGATGCACAAGTTTCACAGGCAAGTATGTGCAAGGTATGCACGCCTCTATGCGTATCTCGGTACACGGAATGTCGCGACACGCAGGGGGGGGGTGCTCGACACTCGGTTTTCAGCATGTTTACACAATTGCACTAGTATCCGCCGAGTGTGTTGCGCCCGACCGTCTACAAGGCGGCGACGCCGAGAATGGTAAATCGTATGCACTTGTTTTTATTCTTGCCAAGTGCCCGGAAATACAACCAAGAAGCACGGGCTAGATAGGGACCTATTGGGCTTGAGGGGCTGTTGATTTGAAAAATGAAAATGATTTGCAACAATACCATTAATTTGGACCGCTTGTTGTCTAACGGCCACCCACTTCTCACCCATTTAGTTAGGAAACAACTTAAGAGCAAAGATTGGGCCAGGTATTCTTCGACCGGGTACACCTATCGACAAACCTCTCTCCCATGTGCGTGTGCCGACGTTCCTTGGAGGCTTAAAACTGTAAGCAACCGTAATTATTGTCACAGTTCCCTCGTCAAAGAAGTAACAACGAAAATAATTTTGTAATCAAGGAAAATACATATCTAAGAATAAGTCCACTTGTCAAGAATGCAAAATGAAACTGCTGCTAGAACTTCACGATGCACGGCCCGCTCCCACCGGCCCGGGGTGCCGACCGGCCTAGGCCAATCGGTGTTCGAGAAGACCGACGGAGCAGCCGAATCGAGCTCCCGCATAACTCCGGTCTTCCCGGAGGTAGGACAGGAAAGTAAAGGTAGGGATCAATAATATCATACGGACTATATCGTCGTATTTCGTGGTGTATTCGGATATCCTGAGTGCGAAATATACCCGTAATCACAGCGAAACGCGCATGATAAATATCGATGATACCATCGATCCCTAGGCTTACATGAAAATCTGGCAAAAAATCCCTCCTCATGTAGTCGCTCGTCGGTCTCGCCGTCACATCCCGTGCGCTCCGCCCCAAGGTCACCGCAGCTCCTCTCGACGCGGCACCACCTAGTCGGGGACCCCCTTCGCCTAGAGGACAAGCGAGAGGGTCCCAAACATCTAAACAAAAAGTTGCTAGCGCTGATGCCTCCGCGCTAAATTATTTTTCCCATCGTGCCCATGGCAATTTTTGTATTGGTACCTGGGTACCAGTCCGACATTCGGCCTTGCGCCCGCAGCCTCCCCCCTCCGTTCGCGCGTCTAACGGGCATCCATGTTTTGAGTGTGGGCCTCCTCGCTAACTCGGGCCCACACTCTCTAATATTAGGTATGCCGAGCGTCATTAGATGATGAAAGAGGGAGAGTGTGGCAGTTTGCCTTATGAGAGCTAAGTGCCGACACAAATATGTTCTTGCTTGCTGCCGCTACTTTAGGTGGAAGTACATATGGAGATATAAATGGAAGGTTTCTTATTGTTAATAGTGTTTAACAATGGATCGTAATCGAACAAAGGAAGGCGGTCGGTGCTTTAAGCAATTGTGTGGAAACATCGACATCAAAGCTGCCTCCCGGTTCAGTGCCGTACCAAAGCTTGATCGGTAGCTTGTTATGCGCTTCCGTAAGCACATGGCCCGATAGCACCATGTTTGTTAGCCACCATAGTAGGTACATGTCCGACCCCTCTCAGTCACATTGGGAGCAAGCCAAGTGGGTGCTCCGCTACCTCAAGGGAACTACAGATTTGGTGTTGATGTACGGAGGCGCGCCTTCATCAAAGATGGTAGAATGGTCGGATTCTGAGTACGCAAATGTTATTGGCGAGCGGCGCTCTCGCACGGGGTATGTGTTCATGATTAGCAGTGCAGCGGTGAGCATGAAGAGTTAGCGTCAACAACATGTGGCGTTGTCCACAGCGGAGATAGAATATATGGCACTGACGGCGGCCACCTAGGAGGCGATGTTTTTTAATCAGCTGCTCCATGAGTTTCACCAAGAATCCGGGTATGCCATCACCACTCACGAGGACAATAAGAGTTTTATCGCACTCAACAAGAATAGCATGACGAGCGGACGCAACAAGCACATGGACGTGAGGTACCATTTCTATCCGGAGGAGGTGGAGAGCGGAGACATCGAGCATGTGCAATAATGTGCGACGGAGAACATGCTTGCTGTTGTGCTAATCAAGTCACTAGTGAGTGCAAGGCACAGCAACTTGTGCAATGCTATCATGGGTTTGCTTGCGTAGCAAGAGGGAATGTTGAGAGGCATAGTATTGTGTGGTAATCAAGCTGCTAGACCGCAGTATTTGTCGAGTAGCTTCGTGATAGTACGGCTGTGACTCACAACTATAAGATGACAAGCCAATCAGCAATAGAGTGAATTTTGCTGCTGATGGTGGCAATTTGCTGAGCGTTAGAAATCATCTATAGGCTTTGAATATTCGTCGGTCTTCTGCTACTGTGCTCACCACAAGGTGAATGCCTGTCCTGTGATAGGCAAGTGCTAGGCACTTGCTGAGGGTGAGATGATATGCAGTGTTACTCACTGAGTGTAAGCATTCATTATCGCCCCCTCAATTTTAACAAATCCCATGTACGTTTTTATTGATTTACTCCCCATGAGTATCTAGGAAGAGTGATCCCGGACAAACATTCTGTATTCTTATTCCTCCCTATCATATGGTTGATGAAAGACGGCCCTTAGACAGTAACCGCCAAGTAAACAGCGGTCCGCGCATTAAGTAATGATTTCATTTCACTTCATAAGGCCACGCTAGTCAATGCACATTCGAAGCGACCCATAAGCTATATGCACAAGAAAAATAGTGAGCCGGGCACCCGCCGGCGGCGCAGTGACGGCGGCCCGGAGGGGGGTGCGCTCTCACGCCCGTCGACATGCGGTGGGCGGTGATAAACCTCATGCCGTGCATGCTTGGCATGGTAGTAGATTAACGAGGTACCGGCAGCTGCGATCCATGGGAACAATAGCTGTCGGGAAGCCATGTACGGATGGTTTCGGAAAATCATAATATATGTGCATCAACACTATGATCTCCCGCTCGGGCCGTCCGTTATGTATTTTTTGATCCTGAATACTCCTCACACACCGTTCCATTGGGAGGGATGGGGCATGTATATGTGAACTATTTTGGCGAGGAGGGTACGGACGGATCAACGGCGGGTTGAGAGTGTTGAAGAATGCGGCGGACAGCCGGGAAACAGCGCTAGGGAAGGGCGTTCGCTTCACGTCGACCGGCATGTTGACGTCGAGCTGACCTAAGGGGAGGCAGCACGCCACCACCAGCTAGGAGGATTGTCGCGACGGGAGGAGCGGCGGGGTCTGGCGGCGGGGTTATCCTTAGGATAACCATGTTAGAGTTGGGAACGGATAGTTACACGTAGGTCGTGCCGGCCCCACATGGGGGCCGGCTATGGTGACTAGAGAAGTGAGAGGAGAGAGATGGCGGCCGGCGAAAGCACCGGCAGGGCCGGCCGACCGCCACAAATAGGAATAGAGTGCAGCTAATAGCATAACACTAAGTACTAGGATGACAAATAGCTACCTCGTACATAAGTACTAGGCAACGGGATGCTAGTGCTTACACCCCCCCTCAAGGTAGCCGAGGTCTTGACGTCGTCATAGCTTGCGTCGAAGAAGGTGCCATCTTGGTCGAAGGTGTAGTGCGTGTAGCGTGTGTCTCAAGCCGGATAGGTGTAGCGACATGTGCTCACAAGAACGTGCCGTTACCGGCGAGTTACTGATAAGAAGCGGTTCCAAATGTACTGTGTAATGTACTATTCTGGTATGTAGCGGGAAAAACTGTCCTTGGGCGAATTAGCCGACGCATGAGAGCGACCGGCGAGGAAGAAACAAAGCCAACAAGGCCTTTAGGAGCGTATAGGCACGCAAAAGCATAGTCGGGCGCTCGTGTTGACTCCCCCCTTTCGCCGTGGGAAAGTTACGCTCCTCGCTAAGTTAGGTGAGCGTTGGGGAAAAAACAATAACCTGGGATTTAGGGTTTAGCGTTGGGGAAAAAACAATAATAGTACTAATCAAAGTACGCACGGGCCAAATTTTCGCGGGTCGGTCTTGAAAAACCAAATCCGGTCGAGAGCATCGGTAGGGTGAAGGCTAGGTAAGACTGGAAGCTAGGTAGGGCGAGCTTGGCGCCGGGCGCTTTACACACGCTCTTCTCCTTTTTACGTGGGAGATGGTAGGACAGTCGTGGACAACCAGCTCGAAGGCGAAGCGTGGTGTCGGTTTGACGATGAGTTACTAGCGTGGCGCCGAGCGCTTTTTTACACACGCTCTACTCTTTATTACGTGGGAGTAGGTAGGACTAGCGTGGCGCCGAGCGCTTTACACACGCTCTTCTCTAGTGTAAGTTGGTGGAGGGCCCATAACCTGTTAGAGTTGGGAACGGATAGTTACACGTAGGCCGTGCCGGCCCCACAGGGGGGCCGGCTATGGTGACTAGAGAAGTGAGAGAGAGATGGCGGCCGGCGAAAGCACGAGCAGGGCCGGCCGACCGCCACTAATAGGAATAGAGTACAACTAATAGCATAACACTAGGTACTAGGATGACAAATAGCTACCTCGTACATAAGTACTAGGCAACGGGATGCTAGTGCTAACAAAGCCGCGGCCGGAAAGCCATGTTCGGAAGGTTTGAATGATTCCGCAACCGCCCGCGGCCTTTTTGGATCCGGCAAATGTGACCATGCCCTACCCCACCACTACCTTCTATCGACATGCACATTCAATACTAGAGAGTGCGAGCCCGGGTCAGCGCGGAGGCTCGCACTCGAAACAAAGGTGCTCGGTGGACGCGCGATCGGTGCGTGGGGGGTACGATCGCGGGCTGATTTTCCATATACAGACCCGGGTACCATACAAGAAAGAGCCGGGGAAATGGCCGTGAAAGCTTTTCGATGCGGCGGCGCAAAAGCGCTAGCTTCTTAGTGTGGTAGTCTTGGTCCCCCCCACCTGCCCTCGAGGTGACAAGGGACCTCAACAAGGAGTAAAGTCGCGATGGGAGGAGCGGCTATGACCTCGAGGCGGGGCTTACGGGATGCGACGATGGGATTGACGAGCGACCTCGTAAGGAGGAGTTTTTCTCTAGCCTTTCCCGTCCTTTCTCCGGCAAGGCCGAAGTCACGCGGGAGCTAGATAAGCTGGCCCGTCGACCCTCTCGAACGCCGATCGGCCTAGGCCGGTGAGCACCCTTGCTCGGTGGGAGCGGGCCGTGCATCGTGAAGGTCGAGCAGCAGTTTCATCTTGCATTTCTGGACAAGCGGCTCTATTTTTTCTTATATTTAATTTTTTTGATTAAAAAATAGTTATGTTGTTACTCCTTAGGCGGGGGGACTGTGGCAAATACTGCGGTTGCTTACAGTTTCAAATCTCCGAGAAAGGTCGGCACACATTGCCGATAGGTGTGTCGATAGGTGTACATGGTCGAAGAGTACCCGGCCCAATCGTTCTCGTAAGTATCCTATATGGCAGAGTATTGATGGCAGTTAGAGAGCAGCCGGTCATGTTTGCTGAAATTGAAATTGGGATTGAAAATGTATTACAACAAGTGTCGGCGAATTGGACCAACTGATGTCTAACGGCCATCGATGCTCTGACATCTAAGACACTTAGGAGATCGATTGGGCCGGGTACTCTTCGACCATGTACACCTATCGACACACCTATCTGCATTGAAATTGAAGTTATTCATAGCGAACCGGCAAACTGGACCGACAGCCATCCATCGGCCCTCCATACTCTGCCATACAAGACTTACGATCAAGATAAGACCGGATATCTTCGACCACGTACACCTATCGACACACCTATGTGCAACGTGTGTCGACGTTCCTCGGGAGCTAAAAAACTGTAAGCAATCGCAGCACTTGCCACGGCCCCCCCGCCTAAACAGTAACAACGTAAGAAATGTAATCAAGAAAAATATATCTTGTTGTGAGATCCCCGTGGTGGGCATGATAATGGACACATCCGTACGTTGTACTCCGGGGGAGTCTTGGCCCTACTATCTCGCCAATAGTGTGGATGTACTGCGGGAGCCCGTTGCTCGGGCAGTACGGGGGTATATATATGAGATATATCCCCAATGGGTACCGACTTTTCGGCGCGGTACTTGGTTACGGCGTACGGCTCCGGACACGGAGGTGCCGGGTTCGATTCCCGGTTATGCATTTCCGTGTAGTCCTTTGACAGATCTAATAATAAATCCACTTGTCAAGAAATGCAAAACTAAACTGCTACTCGACCTTCACGATGCACGGCCCGCTCCCACCGAACCGGGGTGCCGACCGCGTTCGATCGGGTGTCGATCGGCGTTCGGGAAGGGCGACGGGCCAATCTAATCTAGCTCCCGCGTGGCTTTGGTCTTGCCGAAGATAGGAGGGGAAAGGCTGGCAAAATCCCCCTCCTCGCGTGTTCGCTCGTCGATCCCGCCGCCGCATCCCGTAAACCCCGCCCCAAGGTCGTTGCCGCTCCTTCCGGCGCGACTTTCCTCCTTGTCGAGGTCCCCCGTCACCTCGAGGGCAGGTGGGGGGGACCGAGACACACAGACATAGGAAAAACTTGGCGCTCCGACCTCAGCACCTAGATTTCCCCCGCTCATTTCCCCGGTTTTTCCTCTGTCTGGTACCCGGGTACCTGTCTGATAGTCCGACATGCGCCCGTACCCTCCCCCCTCCGATCGCGCGTCAATCGAGCAGCCTCTTTTGAGCGTGGGCCTCCGCGCTCACCCGGGCCTACACTCTCTATCTGTAGGTCTGTCGGGGTAGTGGGTATCAATAGAGGGGGGGGGGGGGGGGAAGTCACCGTAGTCGGATCCTTCGGGCCGTGGGTGCACGGAAATTAGACAAACCCTCCGTGCGGGGTTTTCCGGCGGCGCCGACCCCAGGTGACCACCGAACCGGGTAGCCGACTTGCCTTGGCCAATCGGCGTTCGAGAGGGTCGACGGGCCACCCTCATCTAGCTCCCGCGTGACTTCGGCCTTGCCGGAGAAAGGAGGGGAAATGCTAGCGAAAAAAGAACTCCTCACGCGGTTGCTCGTCGACCCCGCCGTCGCATCCCGTAAGCCCCACCCCAAGGTCGTAGCCGCTCCTCCCGTTGCGACTTTCCACCTAGTCGAGGTCCCCCGTCACCTCGAGGGCAGGTGGGGGGGCTGAGACAGCCAAACAGAAAAAGCTACCGCTCTTGCCGCCGCGCTTAAAAGTTTTTCCGATCATTTCCCCGGCTTTTCTTGTCTGGTACCCGGGTATCTATCTGGAAAGTCAGCCCGCGATCATACCCTCCACCCACCGCCTACACGTCCACCGAGCACCCTTGTTTCGAGTGCGAGCCTCCGCGCTTATCCGGGCTCGAACTCCCTAATATTAGGTGTGCATAGCGATAGTGGGTAGCGGTGGGGTGGTGCAAGCTCGCGGACTTGTGAGGGAAACGAGAATAGCGTCGAACGAAGTCGTTAGACACAAAATCAAGTATCGCTTGCGAAAAAAGTTAATCCGGAGACATGTCGCCCTCTATCA
Organism: Tetraselmis chui; assembly: GCA_026401115.1. Lineage (NCBI taxonomy): Eukaryota > Viridiplantae > Chlorophyta > Chlorodendrophyceae > Chlorodendrales > Chlorodendraceae > Tetraselmis > Tetraselmis chui. The sequence continues at coordinate 204,557 of JAPMLY010000214.1, read as the reverse complement.
AAAGTTTACACTCATAGCTCCCCACGAAGTAGCGGGCGAGCTTGGACGAGGTAAGTTAATTTACTTAGGTGGGCGGGTCCTCAGAAATTGTCAAAAGGTGGCAATGGTGTCATGATTGTCTTCTTTGGGTAATGCTACTTATAATTGGGAGCAAGAAGACAGTCAAGTCGGAGCAAGAGTCACGGCGTCACAGCTGAAATGTCGCACTCATCGTCCACGAATTAAATTACAATACATGACCATGGGGCAACCGCCATAACCGCAAGATGCGACGCACTTAGACTCCGGCCTAACGCGGGTAGAAAACGGGTAGGAGCGAGCTTCGCGAAACGAAGCAATCTCACGTGCTAGCCGATCGCATTGAAAATTAAAAATAAAAATGATTTACAACAACATCAGCAAACAAAACCGGCTGATGTCCAACGGCTATCAATTGCTCAGCCATTTAAGACGCTTAAGAGCAAAGTTTGGAACGGGTACTCTTCGACCAGGTACATCTATCGACACACCTATCTGCGATGTGTGCCGACGTTCCTCGGGAGTTAAAAACTGTAAGCAACCGCAGCAATTGCCACAGTCCCCCCGCCTAAGGAGTAACAAGGGAAATGATTTTGTAATCAGGATAATCAGATTTAGGAGAAATATAGCCACTTGTCAAGAAATGCGAAATGAAACTGCTGCTCGACCTTCAAGATGCACGGCCCGCTCCCACCGAGCCGGGATGCCGACCGGCCTAGGCCGATTGTTGATCGCAATAGGGATAGTTTTCATTTCAATGACAACTGTGCTAAAAGTATTGATACATGTAGGACGGGTACAACATACCGAAAAGCCAACCTTCGCCGATGGTGGTAACGTTAAGAAGAATAATGCCTTACATTATTGTAGACAATTAGTAAGCGTCCCCAAAAACTCCTACATTTCATACTTCTAAAATTTTCTCCCCCCCCCCCCCCCCTTCTGTCGCAATCGTCGTGTTCGTCGTGTTTTTTATTACTTGATATAAAGCAGATATGTCAATAGGTTCATTCTCAGCTCTGAGGACATTGCGCATACTCTCATCATCGAATTACAGAATCACGGATAAGTCTTGAAAAGATCATGGGACTCCGTGCCAGCGCGGTTATTCACGCGGAGAAGAACGTGCACATGACATAGTGTTAACAAGGCGGCCTCCGCAAAACTCGTTTACGTCCATCGTTACTTAACCGATGAAGGAGAGGGGGTGAGAGTGCCGAATTCAAGTGGGCTCGATGCGTACAATCCTGGCATGTCATTGAACACATCTCCGAGTGCAATTGTATGTGAGCAGACACTACAATAATGATTTGACATGGATGATGATATTTCATTTTGACAGCCCCATCAGTTATTTCTACCGGTTTTTTAATGAAATTTGCTGACTCTCAGGCAGTACATGTACACCGGAATGTATGTAGTCAAAGTCGAGTTTCAGCCTGCGCTGTAATCCGAACAAAGATTTGCGTTTTCCAAGCGTTACTGAGTGAGAGTTGGTCAGGGAGAATTTAGGATTTTCATGCGATGCGCAAACTTCTCCTGAGGCTGCTTCTCGAGTTCAGAAGGAAGTTTGGATGCTTGACGTAAAGAATGACGTTGGCATCCGTGACTAGAGAGAGAGCAATATACGGGTTTCAAACACAACAGCGACTGCTCTCTGAATATTGAATTTGTTTTCAACAAACTCAGAAAGTAGCGACTCCGCTGGCCCTCAATTTTGCGAATGAATGAGGTTCAGTATCGAAAACCTCATTTTTGTGTTTGCTTGGTGGTCTCCGCAGCTTTTTCTTGTAAGATTTTTTATTGACATCTAAAAACGCCGCCGCCGTAAATGGCAGCCCATCTCTCTGAACAAAATATTCCGCCGTAAGTAAAAGGCGTAAACAAGCTATGACAGTCCATTTATTCCCAGCCTACTCACGGACTCCTTTTGGTACTCTATGTCTCCCTTAGCTGCCTGAGTTGCTCCTCAGCACTGGAAGTGCACGCGACGTGATGACCGTGAACCTGTCCTTGATGCCACGGAAGATATTAGGCAGACGGATCCGGCTGGTGGGCTCGTCGGAAGCTGGAGCGTCCATCCCGTTCGCGTCTGGCGTCGAGACGGTTCGACGAAGAACAGAGCCCAGAGAGCGGCTAGAGCCGCTCGGAGACTCCACATCGGGAAGGCTGGTGCTGGTTTGCCTGTTTCCGCTGGAGTTGGTCTGCCTGTACCTGTCCACTGCGGCGGGGTCACTGGTATCGATAACGTTGCTTGGCAGCTCCGTCCCCCGTGTGTCCGCCCATACTGTCGCGCAGTGCACGGCCGCGTCATACGCGCCATCACCCTCAAGATTGAGCTGGCTTCCCTCGGTGGGGTCGCTGCACTGAAAGCTGAGGTCCAGCTGCGTGTCCTCCTGGAGGTTGCATAATTTGCGGACTGTGTCTTTAAACTCCGCGAGGCCGTCCGAGCCGGGCTTAGGCACAATGTAGTACACCTGACCGTTCAAGCAAAAGCGCATGACGGGCCGACTGTTGGCGTTCTTCTTGGGGCCGTTAAAAAGTTTGGTCTTCCAGCTCTCCAGCTCATGGTTGCAGAACCGGCAATGCGTCTCTTCACTGCGCAGCAAAAGGGGTACACTTGTCAGCACGCTTACTCACAGACCAACGGGGCGAGCAGGAGGCTTCAAAGCCTATGGAGGCAAAAGGCGCGCGAACACGAGATAACGCAAAACATAGGGCAGTGAAATGACGCATAGTGAGGTCTGTGATTGGGAGGGATTCGAGTGACGGGGTTGGAACCAGCGGAGCGGCAATTCAGGTACAGGTGCGTCGGAGATAGATATTGTAGTTTATAAATAAGGGCCGTTAACTCACGTTGTGCCCGCCTTGTGTAGCTGCCACTTTGCCAGACACTGCGGGTGAGCCACGCGAGGGCAGCCACACGGCGTCACCAGGTTGTCGCCGCCTTCCAGGCAAATCCAACAAACGTCTTCCTCGTCGTTGTAGTTCTCAGGCGCCTGAGTGCGATAGTCTGTGTCCGCCATTGCTGCTGTCGTCGTTTTGCGACTAACGGTCGTTTTCAAACTCTGCACACGCAAGGGTCACGGCCGCAAAAGCCGGTGACTAGGCTGGCGCTGTATGCGAAGTGGCGTTGAGGTGTCGAGAAGGGCTGAAGCCAATCCACTGAAGAATTAGAATTGATTCCTGACGGATGGTATCTCGTGGCGTATTGAAGGTCGTCGTCGGCAGCGCTTTTGTAAGCCTGAGACCGGATGCAGATACGAATGCGCTGTATGTGCTCCTTTGACGATCCGAGAGCGCCAACTGTGTCGTGTCAAGGTCCTTCTTGCCTGCTACTGATGTAGACAGCCGAGGTGAGCAAGCTGGTTAAAAGATATCTGCCTCAGCGTGAATGGCTGAAGGCCGTATTGTAAGGTAGCTGACCGGAGTGAACGATATGAGATTCGTGTGTGGTCGTGGGCTGTCTGTTTGTACTCATCCGGCCGGCACCGCTATTTAAGTCGGTGATGGCGCGGCGTCGGGCGGCCCGCTGCGCAGGCTCGCGTCACAGCGAGGGTGTGTTTACCTGTACTAAAATTGAAGTAGGGTCTTCATAGACAGCGTTATGTACTACATGCGATATGATGCTTGTATTGCATATCCTTCATCAGGACGTACGCCCGTATATTGACGTACCGTGAGCATGTAACACCATGGTACTTCGAGAAGAGTGTAAAACTACTCAGAGAACTTCAATCCTATACGAAAGTACTGAAGCTCTGTGCCAAGTTTTTCCATATGCGCGTCTTCCCATACATACGGACACATAGGGTTTACGACAATATCAGCTGTAAAGCTCAGTACATCAGTAGAGCGTTTTACAACTATGAAATTACTGCTCTGGTACGTTTTTTATCGTACCTGGGCCTACAGGTAACTATTTTCGCCTTCCGAGGTTCTCCGTGGAGGTACAGGTACCGTACTGGTACATTGGAGAGGATGGAATGGGTGCCGAAGGCAGATACGGGATTTCATACTCTTCAAGCGAGGGGCAGAGGTGTAGGGCTCCCGTACAGCGGATGCTCAAGCGCAAGTCACGCGCAGTCTGCGCCGCTGCTGAGCGCGCTGGCCGATGGGCATGTGTCATCGATTCGGAACAGTGTGAAATGTGAGAACTTGGCATCAAAACCCTAAACCCTAAACCCTAAACCCTAAACCCTAACTTGGCATCAATCATCATACGGGTCCCAGTACCGTACTGTGATATGATGACGCAGTAAACTCGATGGTAAAACAAATTACACACAGTAAGGACTTGTAAGGACAGTAAGGACTCCTTATAACATTAATATAAAATAAAGCATCAGAAATCTTAGCGTGAGGGGTTAGGGCTACAGGTAAGTGCCGGGTAGTTAGGGTTTCCCTCCCTGCTTGTCTCTTACCTGTACACAGTTTAAGGCCGGTTCTTAGATGAACTTAGCCACCATCCGCGAAAGATCAGAGATCTTACAAGAAAAAGCAGTGGAGGCCACCAGGCAGCAAGAAGAAGCGAGGAAAAAACCTAAACCCGAGAAACAGGAAGGCATGCCACAGCGTAAGCACTGCCCTAGATAGGAACCTAGAGTGCCATGAAGAGTAGCAGAAAGACGTTGCATGAATTCACGCCTCACATCTCCCCAAAAACGCCGAAAAGGAACACAAGTAGTTCGACGAACGAAATGTTGTATACGGGCATATTTGTCAGCGCAAGGAGCGAGAGTCAGCAGCAACCATGCCACGGAAGCGACGAACAACCACCAAAATAGCCAAGCGATAAATCAACTCGGCCGCCATCGGCACCAACTGGCCCCCATCCTCCATGGCGAAGGGATTTCCATACCTTGCTAGAAATGCCATGAGGGGGGCTAAAACCCACGCCTCCCGGAAGGGAGCTGTACGCCTTATCCAAGTACCGCCCCAAAAGTCGGTACCCGATTTGAAAATATTGTGCATATGAATTCCGCGCATCGTGCATACACTGCGACTACCTATGTGTGGAGGGCCAAGACTCCCCCGGAGTCCAGCGTACAGATGTGTCCATTATCGGACCCACTAAGGGATATCAACACTCCCCCTTAATGGACATCATCCCATGAACTCCGGCCAGTTGCCTCGCAGTAAACGCGGAGGGCCCATAACCTAGAAATGCCATGAAGTAGGGGATTAGAACCCACGCCTCCCGGAACGGAGCTGTACGCCTTATCCAAGTACCGCCCCAAAAGTCGGTACCCGATTGGAACATATTGTGCATATGAATTCCGCGCATCGTGCATACATTGCGACCACCTATGTGTGGAGGGCCAAGACTCCCCGGGAGTCCAGCGTACATATATGTCCATTATCAGACCCACTAAGGGACATCGACAAGTGGTCATAAAATAAAGTGAAATATATTAATCAGCGATACTTGAAATGTAATGCAATTCAATTCATTTACAAAACATGTGGAGGCTCCGTTTGCCGAAGTGTTGATCTCTTACATTTTTTGCTCGCAAGGGTCCTAGGGCCCCGCACATACGCTAAAGGATGGAATCGGGATGGTGGGTTGCGTGAGCTATGCTCGCGCAAAGGTTACATAAGGTGGACGACCTTTGTGTGTCGGCGCGCCATATATTATAGGGGTAATGGTTGACCGCGTTGTACCACTGTGACATGCGTAATCAAGCGGCTTGAATTTGTAACGACATAGCAACGCCGGACTATTCTCGCCTCTAGTGTAATTTAACCTCTATCATGTCAATATGACCATTTACAAAGCATGTTGAGGCTCCATTTGCCATGTTGTCGCCATTGGTTTGGCTTGTCGTAGGTTGGCCACCCAAGGATGCCAACCATCCGAAAAATAATCACTATGATCGGCATGCAAGGAGAATAGGGTCGATGTAGTCCACGACTAAGCTCGACTCGGTTGACCAGTCGCGGAAGCATTCCATCTTTTGTAGCACCACTCCGACGTTGCAAGCGGGTATCGCGGCTCCTTTCCACAAGGAATGCGAAGTCCAATTAAATCCATATGGGGGGCACTATTGTAGCGGTGTTGCAACTTCGTGTAGCCAACATGTCAGCGTGTTAGATGTCCATCATTCGATTGCCTAGCGCGATGTTGGTAATTTTCAGATTAAGCGTCGAAGTGAATAAAAAAACAGTTACACTTGAATCACCTCAGTGTGTACCGTACGCAATAGTTAACGCTGTGATGACACTCCGCGTTGTCCCTTCCTCGTGCGATGGTATAGGCGAATCCCGTCGTCCTTGGATGCGACGAGGTCTTCGGTTAGGCAGTCGATGCATGACGCTTCTTTGCTAAAGAATAAGTATAGTACTATTTACGTATATGCCCGTAGGAGTTGTACTTTATCAAGTGTTGGGCTTGTGCTCAGTGCAGCACGCATTATAGATTCCGCGAGCTTGAGGCGTAGGGTTTGAGTCATGCGTAGGGCTTGGACGACGATGGATGCTAGCGGGTGTACGCGTACCGGAGTGTCCTCGATCGCTACCAGCGATGCGTCAAGTCCTTTTCGTACCTTAGCGACGAGGTCGCCGAGGATAGATGCTTTGAGGCCGTTGTCTTTGAAGAAGCCGTTGACTATCGACATGTATGATTGTAGGCTTCATGCCTTGATGGTCCAGAGTTGACCTCGCGGCGCCCGCCGGGGGCGCAACGGCAGCGGCACTCACCCCCATCTCCTCGTAGTGGGCGCTGGCAACCCTATAGCCGTGCCGTGTCTGGCACGGTTGGGAGCTAGCCGGGGTGAAATCCGGCTGTTGCGATCCGCGGATCAACGGCTGTCGGGAAGCCTCGGTACGGAGTGCTTTTTAAAACATTGTCTCGACACTAGCGTCAAGATCTCCCGCTCGGCTAGTCCAATATTTCTTTTCGTGGCTGGATGTTCCTCACATACTCTCATGTCAACGGGTGGGGGATGTATTATGTGATGAGTTATTTGGCGGCGAGAAGGGCATGGGCGGGTATGAGTTCGCGGCGGGCGTTGGAAATGGCGGCAAATAACATGGAAGCAATGCTAGGGCATGGCGGTCGTTGGCAGTCGTACAACCTTATGAGTTTCGAGTCTCCCTTCGGGGCGAGGCGAGAAGCTGCACATGTCGGAGGAGGGTCGCAGCCGGAGGAGCGACACGGTTTGGCTGCGGAGGTCCTTAAGATCGACCGCCACATAACTGTACTTTTGGGGAGTTTTTGGAGGGAGTTTGGAGGCGTGGGTGCCGTGTTCAATGCGTGAGGTTTGGTTTGCGGGTTTGTGAATAGAGCACCAAAGCTCACGCCGCATGCACGGGTGATGTATTTGGACAGCATGCGAGTAATAAGCCACATGACGCAGGTTCGGATTAGAGCTGCACATTGTAAATTGGCGAGGGCGATTGGCCTTGGTGAGGGGCGAGGTCCAACTTTGCCGTTTGGGACGCGTCACATTGACTATGGTGTTTGGAATGCTTGGGTATGTGCTTGAGCCAACCACACTCGCCCCACGCGTGGCACGCGTCGGGAATTAGGCTTGTGAATCAGTAGGAATGAAGAATTGGTAAATGTATGTCGACAAACCCCACACAAATCGCCTCATTAGGTGAGCCGAATTCAACGGGTGTTGCTTGGCACTACGGCTCAGGCTTGCCAGATAATGGTGGAAATTATGATAATTCAGTGAAAATTCGTTTGAGGATGTTCGAACTCAAGAGGAGGCGCGTTTAACGCGCATTGAAAACGCGCGTCCACCGGTACCATTTTCAAAACGTTTTTACAATATTTGAGTAAGTTTAGATCGTTTGAACATTCTGGCCGAAAGCGGCTTGCCCTTGGGTTGTGCGCATATCGGGGGTAAGTCTACATACACGATCTCGCGCGTTTTTCACACTGCGGCCTGCCCAGCACCTCCTCTCTCCGTCGCCTATGTATCATATTTGAGCGACCGTCGCATAAGCACTCACATTACGGCGCTGAGCGCCCGTTACTCTTTTCGTCTAACCGGCACGGCGACTTTTTGAAAGAGCGTCCCGCACGGGTGCGGGCGCGATAACCCCAAGCACACAAGCCCGGTAGTGCTCGAATTCGCCCCCCCCCCCCCCCCCCCATAGTTGTCGACGCATTCCATCTTGGGCGCCAAAGCATGGCCAAAGAGGTCAAGAGATTTGTCAACAAAATCGACGTATTGTTACATTTTTTACTTGCGAAGGTGCAAAATATTGTCCGGACTTTTGTGAAGGGCCGTAAAAGAACTTGTAGCTCATCTCACTTTCTACAACCAGTTTGGGGTTAGCACATTTTCATTAAGCTCGATTTCGTTGATATTTGCATTTCGAAATGTCAATCACTAGCAAAGATCTCACAACATGCTATAGCAACCCATTTGCTCTGCTCTGTCCGTATGACATTAAAATGCTTAAACGGGAACATTGGGGAATCTCACGTTGGTTATAGTTCCAGTTCAGCCCGATCGAATATTTGTACTTATTTACAATTTTCATCGACTGGTCATCATGCTTCATCAACAGTGCGCTGCCTTTGCTATCAAAGGACTTCCTAACAACACTTGTTGCTACTTGGTGTCGGTACTGTAACACTGCAGTAGTGTTCCTCCCATCTTTGCTTGATGACAGTGTCAAAGTTGAGGGGGCAATAAGGAATGCTTACACTCGGTGAGTGACACTGCATGTCATCTCACCCTCAGCAAGTGCCTAGCACTTGCCTATCACAGGACACGCACTCACCTTGTGGTGAGCACACGCCAACATATATTCTGAGCCTGTAGATGATATCTAACGCTCAGCAACTTGCCACCATCAGCAACCTAATCCTCGCTATTGTTGATTGGCTTATCATCTCATAGTGCTGAGTCACAGCCGTACTATCACGATGCTACTTGACCAACATTGCTGTGTAGCAACTTGATTATCACACAAAACCATGTCTCGCAACACTCCCCCTTGCTACGCAGGCAATCCCATGATGGCATTGCACAACTTGCTATGCCTTGCACTCACTAATGGCTTAGTAAGCACATCAGCAAGCATGTTCTCCGTCGCACAATATTGCACCTCGATGTCTCCGCTCTCCACCTTCTCCCGACAGAAGTGGTACCTCACGTTTATGTGCTTGCTGCGTCCGGTCGTCATGCTATTCTTGCTGAGTGCAATACAACTCTGATTGTCCTCGTGAATTGTGATGGGAGACCCGGAGTCTTGGTGAAACTCGTGGAGTAGTTGCTTCAAAAACATCGCCTCCTGAGTGGCCGCAGTCAGCGCCATATACTCTGCCTCCGCTGTCGACAACGCCACAGTTTGTTGCCGCTGGCTTTTCCAACTCACCGCTGCACCGTTGAGCATGAACACATACCCCGTGCGAGAGCGCCGCTCGCCAATATCACTCGCGTAGTCAGAATCTGACCATCCTACCACTTTTGATGAGGGTGCGCCACCGTACATCAACACCGACTCTGCGGTCCCCTTGAGGTAGCGAAGCACCCTCTTGGCTTGCTCCCAATGTGACTGAGAGGGGTCGGACATGTACCTACTAAGGTGGCTAACAGCCATGGTGATGTCGGGCCGTGTGCTTACGGAAGCATACAACAAGCTACCGAACAAGCTTTGGTACGGCACTAGACCGGGAGGCAACCTTGATGTCGACGTCTCCACACAATTGCGCAAAGCATCGACCGCCATAGGTGAGCCCACTGGCTTGCAGCCCATCATGTTGAAGCGCTCCAACATATCTAAGACGTATTGCTGTTGTCCAATCCTGATGGTGCGGCTGCCACGATCACGCTCGACTGTCATGCCAAGCAACCAAGACACTGGACCGAGGTCTTGCACGTTGAACCTTTCGCCGAAAGCCGACTTGAACCCAACGATGAAGCTACCCGCTGGTCCGACGATGATGCTGTCGTCCACGTACAACGCCAAGACATAAAGCTCACCCTCCTTGATAAAGACGTAAATGCCGGGATCCACCTTGGATTGGGTAAAGCCATACTCCTCTAGCCATGCTGTGATGGTCTTATTCCAGTTCCTTGGAGCTTGCTTGAGGCCATACAATGATTTCTTCAACAAGCACACTCGCTCCTCTCCATTGATGTCGAAGTGACGGAATCCGTCCGGCTGCCTCATGTAGATTTCCTCCTCGATATCGGCCTCCAAAAATGCCGTCACCACATCAAGCTGCTCCACCTCCCAATCATTATAAGCAGCAAGCGCGAGCAACGTTCGAATAGAAATCACCCTCACTGTGGGAGCGAAGGTCTCGTGGTAGTCCACACCCCTCTCCTGAGTAAACCCGCGAGCCACAAGTCTTGCTTTGTACCTTGCAATCTGTCCATTGGCATCGCGCTTCAGCTTGAACACCCACTTGGAATCTACGAGTTTGCGACCGGCAGGACAAGGGACCAATGTCCAGGTTTTCCGAGATACAAGTGAGTCGTACTCGCTCTTGATAGCTGCCTCCCACTCCCCCGATTGGGGACTCCTCAGCGCTTGCTTGTATGACACCGGCTCTTGAACGGTCGGGCTGCTGGCTGACTTAATAGCTGCGGCACTTCCCGCAGTCCATCCATCTCCCGAAGCGCCCGCTGAACGGAGATTATACCTTGGACTGGGTACGCATTGCTGTGGTGCAGCAGTGGATCGAAGATTATACCTTGGCCGTGGAGTCTCCCCCGAATGCATGTCCCGTTCCTCTTCCGTCGACCCGGAATGCTGCCGCGACTCCCGTAGCGGCGACTCCCCCGAAGGTGTATCCGGTTCTTCGCTACACATGGTGCGCGGGATGCTGTCCTCTTCATCATCATTGCGTTGCTCCGCATTGCTCTCCCCCATGGAGAGGACTGCAGCCTCATCGAACACCACGTTGCGGCTGCTCACCACCCGACGAGTAGCAGGATTGTACACCAACCACGCAGGTGATTCGGAAGCATAGCCCACAAAGACACCCTTCCACGCGCGATCGTCAAGTTTGCGGCGTTGAGACTTGTCAACGTGGACATAGGCCGGACAGCCGAAGACCCGCATGGAGCTCAAATCAGCTCGTCTACCGGTCGCCAAGGTGAAAGGTACACCGCCGGCTCCGCTACTATGCACACGATTGCGGACATGCACCGCAGCGGCCATCGCTAAAGCCCAATACGATTTTGGCAGCGCGGCTTGCCGGATCATTGATTGCGCCATCGGGACCAATGTCCCCCACTGCCGTTCATTACGGCTATGTTGCCAATGCGCGTAAGGGGCAGTGATCTCCACAGCGATGTTGAACTCATCCAAGAGGTTTCGAAAGGCAGCACCTAAGAACACCGTGTCATTGTCCACCCGAAGACGACGAACCGTGTGCCCCAGAGAACGGATGGTAGTCAACATGCGACGGAACGAGGCGGGAGCCTCATCCTTGGAGCGGACCGCATCATGCAGCATGAAACGGCTCCGGAAATCAACCGCACACAAGCTGTACCGCCGTCCTCCCAAGGATGGAACACTCATAGGACCGCAGAAGTCTAAGCCGAGGACCTCAAAGACACCAACGTTCCGGTCAGCCGGCTCACGAGAGATACGGCGGACGTGCGACTTACACACAGCACACGTCTCACAGAAGCCCAACTTCTCCGACGCAGAAAACGCCACACCCTCCACCTGAGTGGCCAAGAGCCCGTCCAATTGCGACTCGCCAAGGTGACCGAGTCGGGAATGCCACAACCGTTTTTCCGATGGCGCAGTGGCGACCGAAGCGGTAGGATTCAACGAAGCAACCCGCGCCGGCAACCACACCAATAAATGCGCGCGCTCCAACGGAACCACCACGCCACCACCATGACCGGCATGAAGACGAAGGTGGTCCACGGGATCAGCTAACACCACAGAATGACCTTGTCGCCGAGCTTGGGTGAGGCTGAAAAGTCGATGGTAAGACCACGACGCACGACGGGATAGGTCAGGAACGTGGAGCACATTCTTTAGCGTGGCAGGAATCTCCTCTCCATCTTCAGCCTTCACAATGATTCGGACCGAGCCCACTCCAACAGCGCGGGCGCTGATACCCTTCACCCAAAGCCGGTCGGTGAGCGCTCGATACTCACAGAAGTCACGGCGCACACTAGTCATGTGATGGCTGGCGCCGCTGTCGGCCAACCACATCCACGTTTTCCCATCGCGCTCGAACATGTGTCGAGCCTCGGAGAATGGCCTCGCAGGGGTGGCTGTCACGTCCATGACCGCCGGAAACGCAACCGGGGAGTCCACATGCGCAGAGTTACGTCCGGTGTTGTTGACGGGGCACTCGGACCTGCGATGGCCCTTCTTACCACAGCCATAGCAAACACCACGAAAAATTCTCGCTCCGCCTCTGCCATATGAGGTACGACGAGTAGTCGCAGCTCCTTGAAGAGATTTCAGTTGGTCTTGGAGCTCGGAGACTTGCCGCTTCAAAAGTTCAGTCGCTGAGTCATCATGAGACGCTGCAAAAGCCGTAGGCGTTGGGGGCTCCGTTGAATGTGATTGCGCACGACTCTCGATGCGCATGCCCTTTTGACGAAGATCACGCTTGACGGTATCCATGCTGAGGTCGTGTACGTCCCACGTGTCGGTGATGGAGTGGTATTCGCTGCGCAGGCCCTTCACCAAGTACATGATGATACGCCGGTCGTGGACGACGTCCCCAACTCGGGCAAGCTGTCGTTGCAGTCGAACTAACCGGTTCAGATATTGAATGCCGCTCTCGCCGTCCGCTTGCGGCGTCTCCAAGTCCTGCAATAGTTCCGTACACCGGTAAATACCATCGTCCTCATAATGATTGACTAACGCAGTCCATGCAGTGTGGCCGCAGGTCTTGTCATCCTCGCTAACATTCTCGATAATAGAAAGGTCGTCCTCCGGCAGCGCAAGAATCAATGTGGAGTACATGTCGACTTGTTGTTGAGAGGAAGCGGCACCATCCGACGACAAAGCCGGGGCCCACTTTTGCATCAAGCCAAATGCACGAAAACGTTTCTTCCACACGTCAAAATCTCGTCTCTCCCCACTGAACTTGGGTAGTTTCACGGAGTCCATATCAGGTACGTCGGATGCGCTCGCAAGAGCACCAGAAAATCAGGAAAACTGCCAACAAGAAAAGCACCAAGTACCGGTGAAGAGGCGGGCAACACGGCTCAGAAAAGGAGACGACAAAGGGCTGACCGAAGACGCAATTGTACTCCCGGAGTCTATACAGCCAAGGCAATCAGAAACGAGTCTCAGAAGGTCGGTCAAGTGACGTCGTACAGGAGTGCTAGTACACTTGTGGTAAGATGCCTTTCCAAAAATTCAGCCGGACCACTATCGGCTTTCACGAGAAAAGAAATTGGCGGGTGACAAGCTCCGGAAGCGAATAAAATTCCAGAAAGCGCCAAGCTATAACAAAGAAGAGCAAGCCGATCTTCACGTCACACGAGTCGGCGTTCGGGGGTTGAAGCCGGCTCCAAGCGACACAAACAAGTCGCTACCAGCCGGGTATCGAAGTAAAGCTACAAACACAAGCAAGAGCCAGCCACTTTGTGAGCCAGCCGCACCTCACGTATCGTGCGACACCACAAAGGTCTACCACTCTTCGAGAAGCAAGCTCTAGGTTCCAGTCAAGACAAATGACTCCAACAACTAGCAGCTAGAGGGCCCATAACCTGTCAAAGTTGAGGGGGCAATAAGGAATGCTTACACTCGGTGAGTGACACTGCATGTCATCTCACCCTCAGCAAGTGCCTAGCACTTGCCTATCACAGGACACGCACTCACCTTGTGGTGAGCACACGCCAACATATATTCTGAGCCTTTAGATGATATCTAACGCTCAGCAACTTGCCACCATCAGCAACCTAATCCTCGCTATTGTTGATTGGCTTATCATCTCATAGTGCTGAGTCACAGCCGTACTATCACGATGCTACTTGACCAACATTGCTGTGTAGCAACTTGATTATCACACAAAACCATGTCTCGCAACAGACAGCAAGCGCATGCGGTCCTTGGGGCGCTAGAGGAAGACGCTGGTATCGTGAGATGTGAAGAAACTTACCACCATGACGTGCTCAGAATAATGCGATGTGAGACGGCGGCCTCGATCACGTTTTCATCGCTGGGATGGCAATACGTTCACACCCTCACATCTATTTCAAAAACTCTCCACACACCAGAACCTCTCCCGCCGTTGGCCACCATTTTGTCACACTTAAAGCCACCATCATGTGGGCAAGGTTTCTCAGACAGACAGCAGACACAGCTCACCATATCAATTTCCACAACGCGAAAAAAATGCACAGTTGACGGCGTTCATCGGCATATGACATTAGCCATGGCATTGATACCCCCTTTCCCCTTTTTCTACACATTCAGTGACATCTGCATGGCACGCGTACACTTGAGAGGACCCAGGACGGCACACAACGCGGTGCCACGCCAAATACACTCTTATCAATCTAATGTTACAAATGAACGGAATAATTGTGTTCTGTTGTACATTATCACCGCCGCGCATGGCGGTGGCGTCCTCGTCCCTGCTAGTCATTCCAGATGTTTTGTTGGGCTTCCCTTTCGTTCCTCATATCATTCGTCCCTGTCGTTCAGTCAACTTGCATATCATTGCTCACTCGTTCCTCTAAAAGCCTCTTTCTACGCTCGCGTTGCCCATCCTTTTGCATAGCAACGAAAGCAAAACGAAAGAGGAGGAGGATAGGTATACTTCATTGCACCCCTGCCACCCCTTGCTTCATGCTGTTAATGGCAGACTGGATAGGCGCAGAGGACGCGTCCACACCCGGAAGCTCCGCCAAAAGAGAGCTCAGAAACGATTCCTCAGTGAGCACCATGCGCACCATGTCCTCGGTGCTCTTGCTCTTGGGGAGCCTGCTCAATGGTGGTGAGGGTGCGGGCCATGCCTTCGCCAGTCTACCTCGACCCACGCCCCTGCCATAACTGATACGTCCACGAGCTCTGCTCCCCGCTGCCGCTGCCCCCACCACCACATCCTCCACCCCATCATCATCCGACTCGCTCCCACTCGGCTCAACCGCAGCGATCACCCGGATGCCACTCTGCGTGGTGGTCGTGGTAGTTGTGGGTACAAGGCGGCGGGGGGCTGGCTCCCTGGCTGATAGCACGGTGGGGGCTGCGCTGCTGCTGGGGTCCCCTGGTGCGAAATCATAGCCGCTCATGACGTAATGCACAATCGCACTCGCCAAAAGAGTCGCCACCGCGCCAAACACAACCATAGGCACAAAGCAGAGGGTAGCCGTCCACACGAGGCAGGTGTTCACGGTTGCGTAGACCTGGTAATTGACACAGGAACGCTCAAGCTGCTGTGCGATTAACATTTTGCAAAAAACTATGCCAAAAATAGCGCAACACATTGCAAAGAGCTGAATAGTTTGTAATTAAACAAAGCCATAGTTTACGCAAGTTGGGCCTCGTGTCTCATGACGACGTGACCACCACGGAGCAGTCAATGCCACGAGCAGGTTGGAGCTAGACGGATACTGAATGCGGTGCGAATTGAAGGCTATGGTTAAGTGTGACGACCTGCCTCCCAGTTTCGGCCCCGTCACCCATCGCTCTTCCTCGAAAACGCCGAACCGACTGACCAACGAACAGACGAGTGCGGTCGTTAAGTACGGGGCGATAAGCGGGCCGGGGTCGTGCATGCCGGTGGCCAGACCCCACGCCCGAGAACGAGAAACCGATATCAACTCATTATCAGCATTTACTATTTAGGGGGACAGGACACCGCAGAGACGTTACCCAGCGACACCGAGACTCCAATGGACGACCAGATTACGAGAAATATACTCAGACAGTACATATACAGCTCGTGTCCGTACCTTGCTCGCGAGCCAGGCAGCACAACGGTGTGGCTTGTTAGGGTTGGCTGGGGGGGCCAGCGCGCCGAACATTGCAGTTCGGGCGGCGGTCAGACGCTGTCTTGCAGCCCCATACCCTGCCAGCAGCGGGGAGGTGCCTGCGAGTGGGTCTTCTTCCCAGAACCGACGCTGGAGGGCGCGCCAGCGGCGGTGCTGCCGTGCCAGGTGCCGTCGCAGACGGTGCACACGCGCCCGGGTTCTAGACTCACCCACCTCCCCTCGAGCTTCCGTCATCTCCTCATCCACCTCCACCCAGCCTTCTGCTTCGGACTCCGAAGCCGAGGCGTCCTGAGCGGCGTCCGGGTCGCCGTGGCCGTTCAGAGGTGACGCCTCAGAAAAAGCTGACGCGGATGTTTGGGCCGCAACCGCCATGTGGAACGCATTGACGCTCCACATTGCGCCAACCCCTCGTATTCTCTACCGAATATCGACACTGACCTAAACGATTACTATTTCAACAATGCTCTGCGGCCAAAGACGGCCGGGAGTGGATGAACGAGCCGGTGCAGGTAGCGGCCAGCGCGGTAGAAGTGGTGCTTGCTGTTTGCTTTCTCTATCGAGAAAAATGTGGCGATTCAGAGGCTGCTTTGTCCGCGATACCTGTATTCCGCGTTTATCGCTATAGCGGGATCAAGCACTGATAAACCAGCATGGGTCACTAAGTTCTCGTATGACGACATTGGTAATATATCAGTACATATCTCTAAATTCGCGGATGCTTCGGTCAGTATATACCAAAAATTAACCTTAAGGTACCCGTACGGTTATGTGTAGAATAAGGGTGAGGCAGGTTGCAAAGAACGCGCCTCGTCACCGGCAGCACCGTCAGCTGCTGCTGCCCGCCGTTGAAAACCACAACTACAGGTTTCGCAGAGCTAGTATGTTTTTAATGGCGCAGTTCTTGCTGTGTACTACCGTTCCTTGCCATGCCCACCTCCGGTATCACATTAAAAAGACAATTGCAAAGAAAGTAGTGGAATCCACCATCTCCAAAGCACAATAAAGGGGACAACAAAGAAACCTAAGTCCGCGGAACAGGGAGGCAAGTAACAATACATGCACCACCCTCATGCAAGTAAGGCATCACGAAGATAGGAACCGAGCGTGCTATGAAGAACCACATAAAGACATTGCATTAACTCACGACGCACGTCCCCAAGGAATCCACACTAGCGTCCTCACCGACCACGAAGGCTCCCCATGCGAGAACTCCACCCATAGCCCCCCCCCCCCCCCCCCCCCCCGCCCAACCTGAACGACGCCGAGAAAGGCGGCCACCATATATGGACATTGCGCCACGAACTCAAGGCCTCAACAACTACCAAGCCAAGGATTTTCTACACTACGCCCTCGCCTACCTATGGGAAGACCACCAAGTACGACTTTCGGACATCGAAAAACAATCTACGCAGCAATAGACGAGGCGTGGAAGGAATACGAGGCTACAAACAACGCTCCTTACCCTAGCCCAGTGGTCTACCCCCCCCCCCCCCCCCGCGGTACCATCATGCATGCGTTCGAGCTTCGCGATGACGTTTATAAACCGCACCGCCCTAGCCCCGTCACCCGACTCGAACTAGTCTCGGCACAGTGCGCACACTGCTTGATCGACGCGCTTGAGGACACTCTACTAGCCTTCCCGATGGGGGACATGTTCACGCATTTCACGGTGGGAGGGCAAACCCCCCTCCACGGTAAGCACACCCCCAATGTCAGCCGATTATTCTTAGTATCATACCATTGGGGTCTCGACTATAGTATGGGTGAGGAATCCGACTTCACCAACTTTATCCTTCCCCGCGCAGATAATATGGCCGTTGCGGTCAACGACTCCCTGAATTGCCATCTCGATATTGCACGAAGTAGGACCACCCTACATGTTCTCCTCTCTTCCCAAATAACGGCCGGAGTAACTGTCACTACGCACCAACCCGAAGTAAGGCCATGAATCAAGTGAATTTTGTTGATATAAATAGTTTTGATATCTTGAAACGTCAATGTTGATGGTATTGATATCTCGGATTGTCAATGTCGATGGTGTTGATATTTTGGGACGCGGACATCGATGGCGCATTGAACCGATATTATCGCCGATGTATCGATGTTGGGGCCGATATATCAACACATCGGACTAAGATAATTGACATTTTTAAAAATTTTCATGATTGACGGCATTGATATTAACACAATTGGCATCACGTCGATGTCAATGTCACAACCTGGCACATCCATGGCATCATTAACGGGTGAAGATGACACTATCAACGATGTATCGATGGCTGATCCCTAGCCTTAACCCGAAGCCGCGCTCACTATCCACGGTCTCGACGGAGGCGGAGCTATGGGCTCAGCGGACTCTACCTCTACCGACACCCGCAAGGTAGTTCTCAGCCTCACCTCCCCTCTACCGCCCCATGTCGCCACTACCCTCCAAAAACTTACGATTCACATGATGCCCGATCCGATCAACCCCCGATTCGTGCGAATCTACCGCGTCCCGAAACCTGCGAGGATTTCCTAGAGGGAGGGATATCCTACCCCCAAAGCCCGTCGTTCCCGCACACCCAAGCCGCTCTCGACCGCAATGATTTGGCTACCGACCTCCTCGGCTCCTCGCCGACAACACGTGGGCCACCAGCGGACTACCCTCCCAGAAAAAACACGACCGCTTCGCCACCACCACATCACGGAAAGACACAAGATCGTCTTCGCTTTTGTAGCGTTGAACGCACACGCTTGAGCCTTCTATGAGGCTTGGCCACACTCGTCTCCCCGGTAGACCGCTTGACCTACCTCACCCAAGCTATCGACAAACTGCTACGCCTACATGCTACCGCTAGTTCGAAAGATAACGCTCACCCAACCGACGACAGTTCCGCCCTCCGACGCGCCCTCGACGACGACTATACTACCGAACCGACTACTGAAGCCCGCCCGGGGGCTAAGACCCTTGACGACCAACCCATGGATATGGAGGAGGACACCCTCGTCCTAGACAAACCCAACCCCCACTCTAATACCTCTCCCCCCCAAGAAACTCAATGGTGACAAGCCCGCCCCTCTAAGCCCGCCCTCCAGCAACCCCGGACGACTCATGTGCTTCAAACGACTATGTCAAACGTTTCGTCTCTGTCCGTATCGCGCTCCGATCCGCCTCTCCCACTTTCCGCCAACACCTCGCGGAAGAATACGCCGCACCGTTGGTCGAGGATTTGGCGAATAGCCTTCTCAGCTAATTGCTAGCACAATTCTGTTATGTTTTGCTTTGTCGCTTGCTTGAAGACAGTGCGATGGTGCAGATGGGAGAAGATGAGAAGATGTCTCACTGCTAGTACTTTAGCAGTATGTGCTTGTAAGTGAACAAAGGAATTGTTAAATGGTTCTGTCACCTCCCTTTACTGCACTCGGCTTAACTAGGTTTCTGCCCATATAGCTTACGCCTACTTGTCGTGCTTACGTGTCAGGCGTTAGGGCTCATCAACCGTCGTCAACTGTCTAGAGACGCGGCTCGACTAGCATGGAGAATCACGACACGGCTCATTCCACATCGGAAACCTCGCTTAGGCGCGTCTTTTGGGTAGTTAGATTAACTGTGCGTACCTGTACGTACCGGGAGGTACTTCTCGTACAGTATGCATCAGAACCCTTATGAATCTTGCAGTAGTGACGTACCCACGTTGTACGTCCATCCGATGGAAAAGCACGAATTGAAATTAGTAACGAGTACTTGTATAATGTCTTGCACTGTGCTGTTGCATGATTGTACTCGTCCCAAGGACCCTCAACTCCAACGCCACGATCATGCCTCCGCGCGCTCTCTCCTAGCCCGTCATGGAGCCTCCACCCCTCAGCGGCCCAGACCCCCTCCTCCCGAGTCCGCTGCAACGTATATATCCTTAAACGACATCCCCCGTAGATCCACACCCGCCGATCCCCAAAATGTGCCCACTCCGCTTGTAGCAGAGTAGGATAAGCACCAACGCCTCGACCTAAATCCCAGTGAGAAATGCCAAGAGTGGGACGTCCCTCACTGTCTTAACCGTTCTTTCTACGAAGTGTGCCAATAGTGGGTGCTGGAAAGGGGCTAGCATGCCAGTCCGGTAGCAAGGCGATCGAAGTTCGCGATAGCTGTTACTATATGTTGTTTCTTTTCCATAGCGGAGGAGGATCCTGTGGGTACAAAGCATGACTTTACCGTCGAGTGGTTTGTAATGGAGTATGGCAATCCGGTGACTGATTACACTCCCCTACACGGTTTTACTGACTTAGTCCCAAGGAGTATCTAGGGTTAGGGATGCCATCCTAAAATTTGTATTCTAATTCCTAGATGGCATATGCGAGAAGGCCCTTAGACAGCAACCGCACATGGCGTTCGCGGTAAATATTGTAACTCGTTTTTTTTTCATTTTCATTACGCGTCTACTACTTAACCTGTGCTTACTCAGTTGACGACGTCCGGCTTTACCGCGAACTAAACGTGCTCATGTGGGTGTCGCGTAAGAAGGATCATCCGACTCTATAATTTGCGGTGAAAGAGGGTATTCAATAGAAGCCGGCTGCTCTTGTTCATCATCACGGCAGCTTGGTCGCCATCAATCTTACTTCTCCGCTTTGCTTGACGACACCCCTTGTAATTCAGAACATTTAGAGTTGCGATGTCAATGCTTGTGGAATTTGTAACAAAGTTGTTGCTCTTTGTGACGTTGCTCCTCCTTGGTAGAGAGCGCCTTCACAATGGTGTTGAAGTTAATTCGACGTCTCCCACGTATCTTGTCTTTGCCTTTGCCACGGCCTCGACCCTTGCCCTTCGCCTTTATTTCCTCCTCAGGTTCGTCCGGACGAGGTTTCTTGCCTCCATTCCCGTTGCCATTTCCACCACCCCTATTGTTCATGGGACGTTTCCCATTACCACGTCCTTCCCCGTTGTCAGTAGTGTCGCCTTGAGAATGCTAAGCACGCCCGAACGGCACCGAGAGCGTATTTACTAGCGTCCGTGCTAAAAGTAAGTTATGTGGCGGTTAGCCTTCGGTAACCTAACTGCAGACACAAATATGTTATGTTCTGCTTTGTCGTTGCTCTGTCGCTAGGTGGAAGTTCATATGGAGGGAGAATTGAGAAGATGTCTCAATGTTAGTGTTTAATAGTAGGTTGTAGTTGATCAAAGGGAATCGATAAAAGGTTTTGTCACCTCCCTCTATTGCATTAGGCTTAAATAGCTTTCCGCCAAGATAGCTTGCACATGCTCATGCGCAGTAGTCGTGCTAGGTGCTAGGGCTTTCCAACCGTCATCAACAGACTAGCGACGCGGCTCGTAAAGTCTGGGGAATCACATTCTGCATTGGAAATCTCGCTTGGCGCGTCATCTGGCTAGTTAGATTTATTGTGCATACTTGTACGTACCGGGAGGTATTGGTAGTACAGTACGCATCAAAACCCTTGCTAAATTACATTAGCGAAGTACCCACGTTGTACGTCCTTCCGATGGAAAAGCACGAATTGTATTTAGTAACGAAATTGAAATTGAAATTGTTTACAACATGTACCGGGTGAAACCGGCTTCTGTCTTTGCCCCCCCTTGCTTTGCATGTAAAAGGGTCTTATTTTCACAGGGGCTAGACCGTGAACCACTTATCCCGACCTCTCCATTGGAAGTAGCGATACCGTCTAAAACATACACGTAACCATGTTTTTTTTGGGGGGGGATCTATACGTACTTCTTTTGGATACATTATGAAATAAAAGTGTCGCTAGTCTCCACGATACGCGGCCTGCTCTAGCCGGTGCGGGGACGCCGGTAAGCTAGGCTTGTCAACTAGTGCTCGTCGAGTCGGACCTGCCTGACCTTGGCTCTTGTGCGACTCCGGTCGTGCCGGAGTTGGGGGGGAAAGGCAGGCAAAACGCCCCCTCGCTCACGGCGTCGACGGTCCCTACTCGATCTTTGCACATCCCCGTCCGAGATATTAGTTGCTCCTCCCATCGCAACTCGCCACCTAGCTTAGTCTTCTCTCCTCCTTCGGGGGCTAGGAAGAGAAAGTGACTAGGCCGCAAACGGTGTCCGGCTGGATCTCCTGCGCCCGAGCCACACTCTCTCTTGTACTGTGTGCTTTCGCCGTCTGTTTCCATCACCTATATGATCGCGCTGTGGCCGTCCGTACCCTCCCCTTGTGGTTTACGTTGTTAGGGGGCCGCCTTTATGAGTAGTGTGCCGTTACGATAACCCTAAGCACACCGCCTGAGGCAGCCTATCAATAACCGGGTACCGACTAGGGTAGGGGTTGGGAGAACACATGGATCGAGTCGCCGTTCCTCAAAAGATGGTGAGTACGGGAATATTTTCCCCAAAACCACCCCGTACCGGGTTTTTCCGGCGGCAGGTGATCCTAAGGACCGCCGCCGCCAGACCGTGCCGCTCCTCCGGCTGCGACCCACCTCCGTCATGCGTAGCTTCGAGCCTCGCCCCGAGAGGAGACTGAAAACTCGCAGTGTTGGTGACAGCTAGCGAGCGTCGTGCCCTAGCGTTGCTTCCCAGCTGTCCGCCGCCAGCTCCAACACCCTCGTCCCACCGCTGATCCGTCCGTACCCTTCTTCGCCAAAATACCATTCGCAAACGCCACCCCCGCCCCTTCGTCGGAAGAGTATATGCGAGTATTTAGTCGCGGAAAAGAGATATTGGACTGGCCGAGCGGGAGATCCCTATGCCGTTGAACGGATATTCTGTTTTCTAAAACCCTCAGTACATGGCTTCCCGACAATCCCGCGGATCGCAGCTGCCGATACCTCGTTTAGCCCCCTACCGTGCCATGCACGGCCAAGCATGGCACGGCTGCATGGCTACCAAAGCCCACCGCGTGGAGGTAGAGGTAAGTGCCGACGGGCCTGCGAGCGCACCCCTCTCCGGGGCCGCCGCCGTTGCGCCGCCGGCTGGCGCCATAATTGTACATAACGAGTACATGTTCAATGTCATGCAATGTACTATTGCAAGAACTTACTCGTCACTGCTCGGTCTCCGGACCGCAACGAGGTGACGTCATAATAGGAGATAAACACAATGCGGTTTTGAGATAAGTGAAAGCGTTGTGTTGTAGGATGGTCCATTCAAACATATCATTTTTATGTCAAATATTATGGAATATAATGTAAGTACCTAAGTGTGAATAGCGTGGGATGTATCGACTCCAACAATTTACAAAGCCAAAAAATCGCTCGGATTGAGCAACGTTACGAGGTGGTTTTCAGTCTTGAACGGCTTGGATTTTACCTTCAGAAGGGCAGATGCCTTTTTGACTATCCATATGATATAGGTATTCGAGTTTGTTACGGGCAAACCAACATTTGGTTCGTTGAATGCTAATGCAATTTGCACAATAGAGCATTTCCCATGCAACATTCTTGGCCAGTCGGTAAGTGATAGTTATGCTTTCGTGATCCAATAATGAACTCGAGGATCATATATTCTTCGTCATCATGCCCTTGGTTGCCCTCATGATTTTAAATCAAATGATTGGATTCCCACCATCCATGTAGATTATGTCCCACTTTCAAAATACCGACATGTTCTTCCCGCTATCGAAGACAGGGAAATGAATATATACTTTGCCATACCACATCAGGAGTCCAATTGGGGAGAATCCATGCTCAACATTTTGACCACGATAGTCCTTACTCTAAACCCCTGCCGAATCTCACCATCACCGAGTGGCGGATGACCTATAAGTAGAGGGTGCGTGCCCGAATGAGCACGAAAGCACGCACACCGAAAAAATCCACCCCCCGGAAGTGCGCGACGATGTGGAGAATACAGTGACACGGCTACATTCCGAATTGGACCCGGGTGCCAAACATAAAAGGCCGAGGGATATAAGGGGAGGAAGCAATACCGTGCGGATACAATAGTACTAGCCTTCCCATTTTGGGTGTCTTGGTGCCTCCCAATCGAGTGCCCTCGAGGTGACGGGGGATCTCGACACGGAGGATTGCCGCCCCGGGAGGAGCGGCGGCGACTCTAGACGAAGTGATCGCGACAACGGCGGGGTCAACGACCGTCCTCGCGAGGAGGGGTTTTCCGCCGGCCTTTCCTCTCTATCTCCGGCGCAACCGGAGTCACGCGGAAGATAGATGAGGCTAGGCTACCAACGACTCGAATGCTGACCGGCCTCATCTAGACAACGTCTCGTCTCGTCTTGGCGGGAGCGGGCCGAGAACGTAAGAGTCCAGTATCATATGTTTTTCGCATTTTAGACAAGTAGATTAATTTTCGTTGGTACATGTTTGGATATTCATATTTTTGTTATTCCTTGCGCGCGCGCGGGGGGAGGGGGGGGGGCGGAGGGTTTCGGCAATTTGGGTGGAATGATTACGACTATATCACCCCCGATGAATAGCGCTACGTACTTAAGTATTGCGTGTTGTGTGGCGGTTAGCCTCCTCAAGCTAAACGCTAGCATAAATCAGTTCTAATCTGTCTAGTTTTGTCGTTGCAAGATGGCAAAATGATGTTGTCGAGAGATGATGTTGAGAAGATGTTTCACTGCTCGTACTTCAGCAGTATATGTTGTAAGTGAACAATGGAATTGTTAAATGGTTATGTCACCTCCTACTACTACACTAGGCTTAAATAGCTTTCTCCCCAGATATCTTACGCATGTTTGCTTCGCTTACGTGTCAGACGTTGGGGCTGTCTAACCGTCGTCATCCGTCCAGAGACGCGGCCCGTCTAGCATTGAGATTCACGACGCGACTCCTTCTGCATCGGAGAGCTCGCTTAGGCGCGTCATATGGCTAGTTAGATTAACTGTGCGTACCTGTACGTAACGGGAGGTACTGGCCGTACAATATGCATCGGTACCCTTATGAATATTGAAGTAGCGACGTACCCACGTTTGTACGTCCGTCCGATGGAAAAGCACGAATTGGAATTAGTAACGAGTACATGTACAATGTCCTTCAATGTACTGTTGCATGACTGTACTCGTCACAGTTGCCATGTGATTTTGGCCGCATATTACCCGGTCATACTCTTAGAGCATGACCTACTTAAGGAGGTGTGATCTACTCTTAGAGCACCTCCTACTTAAGGAGGTGTGATCTGTGGGGCCGAGAGACAGCAACCAACCCCGTGAGTTGATATTATTGCAAGCATTTTCATTTTTCAATTTATTCTACCCGCTATTGGCAATGGAAATTGGCCGAGATAAGGTCATTGGCGCGCTTGTTATCACGCATGTAAGTAACTGCCTTCGGTGTAATACTCAATGCAACGACATGGACGCACTACACGCTTGCCATGTATCGACCTTTTCGGTCGTATTCAACACTGGGAGCCCATAAGTTCCATACTCTCCATCTTTATCAGTTTATCCCTGGAGGAGCTTCGGGCCTTCGGAAGGTATAGAGGTTTCGTGAGCCCTCGAGTCTGTGCGTGGCGAATTGGCGACATGCATGCGGGTTATTGACGACTCAAGCGTGTCTCGGTCCTCCGGTCTACACAAAGATTGGAAATTGCATGTTCACACGACTCAAACGTGCTTGCTTACGAGCAGGTAAAGCCGTCGAAAAACTTGGCTATTGGATATTTGCATGTCAAAATTGGGATGTTTGGATGAGACCATTCCCATCCATAACGGAAACAAAGCATGAAAACCCCCGAATGCTACAAAATGACGTCTCTACCTTCTTGGCAAGAACTACAGTAAAACAAAAAACTAGGGGAGTACCGAATCGATGCCACTCATTCTAGCTCGCACCCGGAACGAACGCTGAATTAATCTGAAATGAGTAATTACAGAATCGTAATAGGGAACGGATTTTGATCCTGGAGCGCAAACATGCCACAAATTGCTTATCATAAAAGCTCAACGAATTTTGCTCAGAAAGCTCACGGCCGGTTTTTGTTCTACTCGGCCTCTTAGGTTCCAACCTATGGGTTTTGAGCCGGATATGATATTCCCTTTCATATAGAAAGTCATTACGTAGCGCATCCTCTATATTCGACTACCTGCAAATGCAAGTGTCATCCATTAGCACTTTCTCAAGGGAGAGCGCACTCTCAGAGTCGATACCACCCAATTCAGGCACACATCTTCCATTAATCTCTTCATTTAAGTTCTACATTTGAGCAAAAATGGCGCCGTATGCATTTCTTCGCAACATTGCAATGGCAACCACCGCCACTCAGCTACAATGGACACATGGACACATGGACAAATGACATCGCGGCTACTAAAGTCATTCCCATCGCCTTCTTTTCGTTGTTTCTTATAAGGCAAGCACACGATGGAAGCCGCCACTTATTCAAGTCAACTCAGCACTGCGCCTGCATGTGACGGTAGGAGTGCGCCTGAGCCTGGTTAAGCTGCAGCCTACCCGAGACAGACTCGGAGGGATCCTCGGCGCGCACTCGTGCATGGGTTCCCCTTGGCCGCGCCCATCTTGTACTCTCTCGACTCCATCCATCACCACCCACATTGGGCGTGAGTGACCTGCGGTTATGGGGTGCTTGGCTAGTCGACGGTGCCATGGCGTGTGTATCAGATAGCGGCCTACCGTGTGCGTTGTGGTGCTTCGGAATGAGCTGATGACCCTGGTGCAATGACCGTCCCTGCTTTGGGGTGCTCATCCTCATTATGGGGCGCACGAATCGGGGCTCGGTGGCTTTTCGCCTGGCTGCCTCCACCGAGTGCACCCTCAAGGAATGCAAGCGACCTTCTCTGAAAGAAGGAAACAGTTTTGAGTCAGAAGGGGCACCCAGGCGCGCGTTGGCGGGGTGCTTGTCGATGGCTATTGGCTGCCTTGCGGTTATTGGCGTTGTGGCCGGGGGGGTCCGCGGCTTCAGGGGGCTCTCTGCCCTCGACACACGTGGGCTGTTGAAGGACGTTCCACTGGTCGCCACGCCATCATCGCCCTCATCCTCCTGTGGGCCAATGGCCGCAACGCACACATTCCTCATCAGGCAATCACGCAGAATCACGCGGAATCATCTCACACGATAATCCCCTAAGCGCACCTCTGGGCTTCGCCACACGTCTGGTTCCGTGCGCCTCTTTCCAGGTGATCGCGCTGGGAAGGCATAGGCTGCGCAACCAAATAAATGTTAAGTCAGTGAAACAACATCGTGGATTTATTTTTGGTAATGCACTGACATGGGATGGGATGTGTGAGGTAGATAAGGGGGCGCAGGTATAGAGGGCGTGCGGTGGGTGAGGTGGAGTGTGTGGGTGTGTGTCTCACGTAAGGACTGCATAGATGACGGCGCGGTGTTGGGGGGCTGCCTCATGTGGCTCTTCTTCTGCGGCGTTGTGGAAAGAGAGGAGACGAGGAGGAAACTGGACGTGTCGGCCACAAAACCCATCGCATCCGAGGTGAACGGCCTGGCATGGTGCTGGCGGTGGTGACCGAACCCTGCGTCGTGCTCCTCCTCCCCGCCCTGTCGTCCCTCGTTTAATGAGTCCGGCACCGCTGATGTGGGGAGTGAACGGCGGAGGAAGTGAGCTGAAAGGCTGTTGGGGTCCAAATCGGCGAGAGACTCTTCGCCGTTGTCCAAATACGCCTGCGCGCAGTCACACCACACACGATGAGCGCGCCTAGCGTTACGCTCCGTCGCATGAGGCAGCGTAGCTCTCAGAGTGTGCGAGTGGGCGGCGGAACAACCTTAAACATTTTATGATATTTGACATTATTTCTCCGAATCGGTTTCGGTCGACTGTTGCGAATGAGGCTGCGCGTAGGGGTCGGTTGTCGCTGCGTGCAGCGCGACATGCTCCGTCTCGCCCAGCCTGCCTGGATGCCGGTGGAGCCGTCGAGCGCCTTCAGCGCCTGAACGTCCTCGCTGTCGAGTGACCGCGACATCCCTGGTCCACACTGCGGGACATGGGGACAGTCGCTCACACAACAAAACCCATTATCCGCGCGACGGGTGTTAAAACCAATTGCTCGTGAAAGGAACATTATGTTCGTGTCTACGTTAGATTTAAAGAGTCGTCTCCTAGTGTGCCAGCCGAAACTGCGAGTTGCGGTCGTCAAGTCACATTATTTTTGCGAGTCGATGGGAACTCACGGCGGCGCGTCGACGCGCAGCACCCCCCCACTCTAGCTCCTCTCCCGCCACGCTCTGGTATGGCGATGGCCACATATCCGCCACGCTGCTCCACTACCCGTGGCTCATGCGCAGGTACTGGGGGCTCAGCTCAACACGGGCCGGCTGGCATCAGTGATTATGTGTCGACTGAATATAGTGGTCGAGTTAATAAAGTGAGAAGCAAGTGTACATGTTATCTACTTATGTACTGGACCTTTCAACAAATATCAACAGCGACCGGATCGAGGTGCTGAGTGACTGGCTGTCAGCAACGCGGACGGGCGGAAGGGGGGCTGGCGCGCTTTATTGCATTCAGGGGAATCACGTCGAGGCGTGCCACAGTTGTTCAGAGGTGCTCTCAAGACCGAAAACCCGAACGTCGGCTGACAGTGGTTCCCCAAATCCCTGGCATGCCTTGAGGCATGCGACTGTGCGACTGTGCTCCCGGGATTCCGCGGCTGAAACTCACGCCTTGACAATGATTATAGCCGAAAGCGAATATTTGATCGTTCATCCCGAATGTCCTTTGCACGCACATTTTCCCGATGTTAACGATGGATTTGTAGATTAACGTACCTAGCTGAACTTTACAACAATCCGCAAAAGATGAGATTTATAGATTAACGTACCAGTAAATGGTTGCGTTTTATTCATCATCATGCGTTAAACAAGCTGAATAAAGTACATTAATCAAATTACAAATATAATTGGAAAATTACATATATATGTTCATTAAATCAAATTACAAAGAAAGCACTGGATCCAGCCGCAAAGGAGTTGGAAGAAAAGAAAAGAGGGACATAAGCCTAAGCCCTCGGGGCAGAGAGGCAAACAACAACAACTGCACCACCCTCGTGCAAGGGATCACGAAGATAGGAACCGAGCAAGCCATGAAGAACTACAACAAGGCGCTACATGAACTCACAACGCACATCACCAAGAAATCGACGGAAGGGAACATATGTAGACCGCCGGACAAACTCATGCGGGCATAAGTTTCAGACCATAAAGAGCGAGAGTCCGCCGCACCCATGCTTGGGAAACGTCGAACCGCCACCGAACTGAAATTGAAATTGTTTACTACACCATGTACCGGATGAAACCGCCTGCTGTCTGTGGGCCCTCCCAACTAAGCCATGCAAGAAACTTACAAGTCAGGGCTAGACCGCTAACCGCCAAAATCTAACCTCTCGTGTTGGGGGGTTTTACTCCCCC
This sequence comes from Tetraselmis chui, assembly GCA_026401115.1. Classification (NCBI taxonomy): domain Eukaryota; kingdom Viridiplantae; phylum Chlorophyta; class Chlorodendrophyceae; order Chlorodendrales; family Chlorodendraceae; genus Tetraselmis; species Tetraselmis chui. The sequence continues at coordinate 175,358 of JAPMLY010000214.1, read as the reverse complement.
CCCCCCGGGGAGTGTGACGTGCGTGGTGGTGGCATCGTGTAGTCAGGGGCGTGCATGGGCGCACTATGTGGAGGTGCGGCGTGTGGTCGCGCGAGATTTGATGCGGTATATGAGAAGGAGATGATGCATCCATTGAACAGTGTGCGAGTGGAGTTGTGCAAGGATGCATGACGTGCCGAGTCGCGTTTTTGAAATGAATTCGTCAAGAGGGTCAGTGCGGAGGATGATAAGGGAGGTGAGACTTGTAATGGTGGATGAGTGCGGTGTACCATTGCGGCTCATGACGACGGGAAGGATGTCGACTTCGGTACCTCGCCCGTGCTGGCGAATGGCATTGGCGAGGGGGGTGTATTTTTCGCGAATAATCATTTGAGATGTGTGGGAGAGATTGTGGTCCGTGCAATACTTCCATTTCCCTATCTGAATCTTTTTAATCGAGGAGTAACGGCGGCGACCGTTTGTGTGGCCGACGAATCTAGGTTCGAAAAGTCGGATGAAGTCGGGTGTGTGTGCCGGGGGTCTCAACGCGGGGGGAAGTGGTGGGGGGGGATCTCGGCGGGGAGGATGGCATGGCAAGAGGTGAGGGAGTCGGGCGAGAGACCTTCGTCAACAGCTACAAGGCGAGTAGGCATGTGGGTGGGGTGAGGGGGATGACAGTCAAGTACGGTGTGGGTGGGTGTGGGGGATGCGAATGATTTGATGTGTTTAACCTCATGAAAAACCGCCGCCGGAAAACTATGTGCGGAGGGTTTGAATAATTCTCGCTCCCCCGCGGCCTTTTCGGATAGTGACACTGCCCTACCCTACCGTTACCCATTGTCGCTATAAGCACACCTAATACTAGAGAGTGCGAGCCCGGGGAAGCGCACTCAAAAGTCGAAACAAGGGTGCTCGATCGACGCGCAAACAGTGGGCGGAGGGCACGTTCGCTGGCTGATTTTCCATACAGATACCCGGGTACTAACACATACAAAGCCGGGGAAATGGCCGGGACAGCTTTTTAGCGCGGCGGAAGGAGCGCTAGCGTTGTTTTTTATGGCTGTCTCGGTCCCCTCCACCTCCCCTCTAGGTGACGGGGACCTCGACTAAAAGGGAAGTCGTGACGGGAGGAGTGGTTACGACCTTGAGGCATGGCTTACGGGATGCGACGGCGGGATCGACGAGCGGCCGCGTAGTTAGGGTTTTTTCGCTAGCCTTTCCCCTCCTTTCGCCGGCAAGACCGAAGTTACGCAAGAGCTAGATTGGGTTGGCTCGTTGCCCCAGTCGAACGTAGATCGGCCTAGGTAGGTCGGCACCCCGGTTTGGTGGGAGCGGGCCGTGCATCGTGCAGGTCGAGCACCATTTTCATTTTGCAGTCCTTGACAAGTGGCTATTCTTTATATTTAATTTTCTTGATTACAAAATTATTTATGCTGCTACTGCTTAGGCAGGGGGACTGTGGCAATTACTACGGTTGCTTACTGGTTTTAACCTCCGAGGAACGTCGGCACAAATTGAAGATAGGTGTGTCAATAGGTATACCTCGTCGAAGAGTACCCGGCCCAATCTTTGCTCTTAAGTGTCCTAAATGGCCGAGCAATTGATGGCCGTTTGACAACAACTGATCGAGCTTGATGGTATTGTTGCAAATCATTTTCATTTTCCGCGGAGAGAGAACTAACGCGTGGCGCAATTAATTTGATCATGAAGTGCAGGTACCTTCGGGGATCCCCCCTGAATAATACGAAAGACAATAGACCGAGCAACACTATCCGCGGTAGCAAGGTACGAGCGACAACATCAGGGGGAGGGTACGGAGCAAAAAGCCATAGCGGCGTACCGTAAACGTTATCATGAGGCAAAAGGTCGAGTGCGCGTGCCTCGAAAGCCCAAAAATGCCCACAATTTTGTCCAATGTTTTTGGTGCGTCGCGACCGAGTCTTGAGGCCAAGAATGGACATTGTTGATGTAGTGGGACGCCGGGGGTCCGTCCGACATCGAGAAGTCCATCGCAACGGGAGCGCCTAGGGCACGAGTACTTGTAATGATAGGGACCTGCCCAACTCTTGAATCTCGTCTACACGGATAGGGGCAGTACCAAGGTATACCATACACGAGGAGTTTTCGGGCTGCACTCGCGCACATGCTCTCTCCAATCCTCCGTAGCTACACGATACACGAACGGGACGGACACGGTCTTGATAACGTAGTTCCGATCATTAGAGAATGCATGTACCGCATTAGAATCGTGGCAACGCTCTCCAATGTTCCGGAGGGGGGTATTGATTGCCAGGTGAATAAAAGCGGACAAATAGGATCACCTTGCCGTACTCACGTAAGCGACTAAATAGTGCCGTATAGCCTACTCCTAAATTGTGCCGTATAGTCTATAGACTAAATAGGTTGACGATTCAGTCGGGTCGAAATAATACACGGTAGCGTCCCGTGAAAAAATCATCTCGACCAGCGGGGTAAAATGGGTTTTTTATTCCTCCTTTATTTCTTTTTTGGTGGCTTACTATGCTGCTTTTTCTTGTAAAAAACTCGAGTTTGTAATAAAATGGGGTGAAGAGCACGACACGTGTACAACTCGGCAAGGGAACTCCGGCGGGAGAAAGTGTGTTCATTTACCGTCGAGACTCTTGTACCCATGGCAGAGAAGGAGGTGGGTTAAAGCCAAATAAAGAAGATGTAAAAAATTTATTCTACAAAATGAATTTGCTAATCTGTGTGTGTGTGTGTGTGTGTGTGTGTGTGTGTGTGTGTGTGTGTGTGTGTGTGTGTGTGTGTGTGTGTATGTGTGTGTGTGTGTGTGTGTGTGTGTGTGCGTGTGTGCGTGTGTGTGTGTGTGTGTGTGTGTGTGTGTGTGTGTGTGTGTGTGTGTGTGTGTCCCCTTATCATCAGTTCGACAGTATTCAGTACAACAAATAAATGAGAATTCATGATTTTTGAAAATATTTAATGATGATTCAGTATGTTGTAATTCTGCCTCCCTGCTCCGAGGGCTGTGGCTTTTGTGGACAATGGATTACAAGAAGAGCAACATGAGCACGAAGAGGGGCTATGGCTTCTGTGCCTCTTTCCTTTTGCTCTGCTGGTGGATTGCACTACTTTCTTTGTAATTAAAAAGTTATGTATCAATCTGCAGCGCAGTAGTTTGGGTTTCCCTCCCTGCTTGTCTCTTACCTGTACACAATTTAAGGCCGGTTCTTAGGTGAACTTTGCCACCATCCGCGAAAGATGAGATGTCAATCTGCAGCGCAGTCCGCCGTCGCGTGACTCCTGAGTCGTGACGAAGGAGCTCGCGCCGGTCTCATCGCCATCACCAACGGCACTCCTTTTCCCGAAGCTACCCTCCCTTTCCACTGCTTTCTTGCACGTAGCGCGAGACCAGGGAAGTAAACGTCCCCTGTACGGCCCCCTCTGTCGCTACGTGTAGTACTGCCCCGCCACGCCGAGCCACACTCACGACACCGACCACGGACGGCGACGGCGCAGCACCACAGACAGCACTAAGCACCACCGCCACGCGACGGCTGAAACCCAGAAAAACACACACTAACGGTCTCTCCTAGGTAGGTACTCAGTGAGGTTTATCCTAGCCGCCGCGCTTTCCGAAAGTGTGACGGAGGTCGTGTGACTTCGCCCGCCGTCGCTTTTCTGCGCCGGACTCGTCCGAGGAGCGCGTCGTCGAGCGGGGGAGGAGAGGGAATACCGGAAGTGGGGGTGTAGAGGGGGTTAACGGGCGCAGCGAGCTGTGGTGTCGGGAAAAAGAGGGCAGAGGAAAGGCATGACGAAGCCCAAGCCCAAGCCGCCCCCACCCCCGGTGCTGACTTGGACAGAGCCGAGCCAGGAGTTGTGGGCTCGTTTCCAGGTGTGTGCGCCCCTCCCCTCCCCTCCCCTCCGTTCAGAGTGCGGGAATGCTCACCGAGTCGCTGAGCAGGTTGGAGAGGTGGTTCGTCCATAATGTCATTTTCCGGCGCTGTGTGAGGTGTTCTATGGGCGACGGGAGGAGGTAGTTTGGGGCGTTCGGCTGCGATAAGACTGTCAGACTGTTGATGATGCTGATGTCGATGATATGTTGCGGGTGTATTAAGTGTGGCGTGGATTGATAGCGAGTGGTGTTGGGATGAGACTGGCTGGCGAAGAGAGTGCGGCCAGTAGTGTTATATTGCTGGTGGTGGGGAGGAGAGGGGGGAGGAGGGGGGGGGGGGGGGGGTTGATGTTGCTGCTACATTGGGCGAGGAGGTGGATGGTTGCTGTGGGTTATTGAGTGGTGCGGTGGTGGGTGGATGGGCGGTGAGAAGGGGCGCATTGGACGGTGTGCGTGAGGGGTATCGATGGACAGAGGGACTGCCTATGCACTGGCTTGTCTGAGCTTCGCTGCCATGTTTGGGGAAATGTTGAAGGATGGTGGGGTAGATGGATGGGGAAAAGACAACTGGGTTGGGTTAGTTCTGTGCCTACAGCGCTGTGTGAGTGTGTGTGTGTGTGTGTGTGTGTGTGTGTGTGTGTGTGTGTGTGTGTTTGAGGCCGAGAGAGAGAGAGAGTGAGTGAGAGAGAGAGAACCGTGAACCCGGAGGTGTTCGATGTGTGTGGGGGATTTTTGGTGATGGGCGGTTCCTCCGTGGAGACGGAATATGATTGGACGCAGCTTGGCTGCCCTGAGGATTTCATTTTGTGCTGAACTATCCGGAGATGAGTGCGTGATTGTAATGTGTGGTGTACTGTGTTGAGGGGGCGATTACAGACTGATTTCTCATGTTCAGGCTATTCGTCAAGTAGTGTATGTGGAGCATGCTGTTGTGGCTACCAAATGGTGATGTATGAATGGGTAGCTACGAGAAATGGCACTTTGACTGGGCAGTGCACAGTTGTGGGTTTGTTGCTTCAACCTCCTCTGCGCGCACGCGTGTGTGTAAGTAATGCTGACTATGCGAGGAGGCCATTGGATGCATAGAGTGCGGTGGAATGGTAGATGGAGGAGCGGTTGTGTATTGACTAGTAAGAACCTCTCGTGAGGGGATGATTGGAAGGAGGATATGTATGTGGCTGTGAGGAGGAATTCCATTCGCGTAGGGGAAAGAGGGGAGACGGGGGCTGACTGGCGATACGCTGCTCTGCAGCTTATCCGATTCTGGCGTCATTGCTAACGAATAGGCAAGTAGCATGAGGTGGTGAGGTACATGAGGGGTACCTTCATAAGAAATGTGTGAATGGAGGGAGAGGCCCGATGGGGTTTTGCCATTTCGAAGAGTCGGTTTGGTTTGGTGAGGCGAATGGCTGTTCATTGTGGGGGTGTTGGGGAGGTGTGCGTGCGGTTTGTCGTGCGTTTTCTTCAATGACAACTAGCTTATGGCCAAGTACATGTGGTGCATTGAAATGATTAATGTTGCGACTCCAATCATACCTCGGTTTGCTCTGGAGATAACTCTGCCTCAGGGTTTCTCCTCCCTGCTCTTTGAAAAGATTCAGTGCAGGGAATAGAAGACAGATCTCACTCCATGCTGTGATTGTTTCCAATGATTTGTGGGAGCAGGCGGACTGCGAGGCGGTAGCCAACCCAGACGTGGGCACTCCGTTTCGGGGGGTCGCGGATGCGGTCGACCGTCTGCTGCCGTATCACGTGTTTGCGACGGAGGAGGGCGACGACGCGGATGTGGATGAGACGGCGGATGGGCGCGGGGGCGGGCTGTTGTGCAGCAAGCGCGACGCGTGGCAGAGCATGTGCGTGCGCAAGAGCACCGAGTTCCACGGGCGGCTGAAGCGCCTACGGGAGCGGGTAGAGAAGCTGGAGGCGGCGGTGTGGCAGCCTGATCGCCGGCGGCCCGAGGAGGGCTTCATGTTGCACAGCGCCTGCCTCGTGGAGGCGCGCGCCGCGAAGCAGGCCCGCAATCAGGAGTAGAAGGCGTTAAAGCCTATGTGCAGAGAATGCAATAATAGTCGGAACTCGAACGCATTGGCCGTCGATCGTGTGACGTCGTGTTGCTGCATGTGCGCCCCCTTCTCGCCGGCCGGCGTGTGGAGGCGGGACTGCGTTTCTTTTGCTGTATAGGGCGAGTGCGTTCGTGTATGTGTTGAGGAAGATGGGAAGGGAGGGGGTGTGTTGTTTGTCAGGAAATTGATATTTTTGTGGTTGGGGAGAGGTGTATGAAGGACTGTTCTGCTTTGCGTCCATTTAATATGTGGTCAAGAGCTCGCGCGGGCGGGGCTGTCTATGTGTGTGCTCATGTAAGCGATATGGTGTTTGTTTGAGGTGGGGCGTTCAGCGGTGTCATTTGAAATTGTGTGGGTACATGCCATTTTTCTTTCCGGGGGGGGTGCTGGAGGGTATGATGTGCTTGGGGCAGGGATGTGGAGAGCGAAAGGGTTTAGTGTGATGAAAATTGTGCGTGTAGTGGGGGGGGGCTTGGAGAGCTGGGAGCCACAAAGAGGGAGATGGGGGGGGGGGGGGGGGGGGGGGGGGCAGAGTGTAACATTTGTGGGATTTATTTGGCGATGGGAATGTCTTTGTGCGTGCATGTGTGCAAACGTAAAAAGGGGAGAGTGGCTTGAGTGGGGAAAAGTGAGAGGGGGTCAGTGAATGCGTTGGAAAGTGCACGTATGAGTGAGTATAGTGCTTTGAGTATTTACAAGGCGGGCGATATTGGGAAATAGGTGCTGGTAGGACCAAAGGGTTGGTGACGAAAGAGGATGGCGGACGGAGGGAACAGGGTAATAGCACGGAAGGTGGAGACGAAGCGGGCTGGTGACATGCTCTTCACGTTCCATTACGTGCGGTGTTAGTGGCGGCACAGACCTGCTGGGACAGCGGTCACCCAAAGTTTACTCCCTATACACTCTTCCCATAAAGTCCGTTACTAGTGAAATAGGGCCTTTCGCTTAGGGCGGGTGTTTATCATGTAGGGTTTCTAGGGTTTAACTGTACTTTAGCTCGTTGAAAAGGCGGACCGAAACTTCTGCTGACGGTGAAGTAGAGGGGGAAGCGGGGCACAAATGGGGCCCGTCACGGCTACGAACTGACGTATTAGGGTTTGCGGGTCAACCCCGATTTCGGGGCATACCCTGATTCGGGCGCCCCGGAATTCGGATTTTACACACTTTGGCTCGTGAAAACTCCCGAAATCGGCGAAACAACACGCGGTTTTTATGATCCCAGCATGCTGTCCGTAAACATGGGAGCACGTGGGTGTGGTGGCATGTGCCGTTAACATGCTTGACGTGGGTGAGATAGGGGCCGGAAACCCACAGCTTGGGAGGCTTAAAAAAGCCTAACTTTGCCGTACGGTGTCCGATTCGAGCAAACTAAGTTGCAAATGGAAGCCCTTCCCCCAAGTAAATATAAGGTTTTCAGCTTAATTTACGCCTACCGGCCGGTTTTCGCTTCAAATCCGCCGTCCGATGCCATCCAGCCCCTCGTACAGCCAACTAAAGTTTTTAGGGTTTCAAAATCTGCCACATTCGCGCGGGGCTAGCGACCCTTGGACAGGTGGTACCCGCACACCCGCTCCGCCAATACGCTCAACAATCAGCGCTCTATATTTCGTTTATTCACGGCGTCACCCATTTCATCCCCCATGTTGGCATGGTGCCGTGCCATTTGCCGCATGCCAAACCAAGGCCCGTGCTAGGGTACTTTGAAAGCTCCCCGCCATATTTCACGCCCGGCGATGCGAAAGCTTGAAAGGCCAGCGATCCGCGCGCTAGGTTGCTTACACTCCAAGTCAACCGTCCCTCAAGCCCAATAGGTCCCTAGCCCGTGCTCCTTGGCTGTATTTTCGGGCACTTGGCAAGAAAACCTAGTGCACACGATATGCCATTCCCGGTATTGCCGCTCTATAGGCGGCCGGGCGCAACACACTCGGCGGATACTCGTGCAATTGTGCAAACATGATGAAAGCCCAATGTCGAGTATTCTCCCGGCTTATCGCGACATTGCGTGCACCGAGCCACGCATAGAGGCGTGCATAACCTGCACATCCACAAATTTCGGCCTGCAAAATTTCGGCCGCAAATCCAACGTGTGTGCCCACAATAATCGGAGCGTGCCGATAGAGGTGCTCACGTCAGTGAACAACGCGCCGTGGTGTGTTGTTCGAAAGTCATTACTCTACCCCCCAATCGAATTGCATGGCCATCGCGGCTGTGCGTGGCGGGTAATTAAATGCGTGCCGCTAGTAACGGACTTTATGGGAAGAGTGTAGATGCCGTCCCCTCCTCTCTTTCTTATTTATTTTTTTTGGGGGGGGGAGATAAGAACCCGCAGAGTCATGCTCGGCTGCGAGAGAAATCAGGGAGTTGAAACGATGGAGGGGGGAATATGAAGGCATGTATAGTTGCAACAAGAAGTGAAAAGGAACAGAGGTTTGTGGATGAGCCGAACATATTTGAAAAATAAATAAAACAGGTGTGTGTGTGTGTGTGTGTGTGTGTGTGTGTGTGTGTGTGTGTGTGTGTGTGTGTGTGTGTATTGGGGGGGGGGGGGGGGGGGGGGGGGGGGTGAGAGAAGGTCATGTGTATGCGTACAGGGGACAAAAGCGAAAAAATGGAAGGGAATCATGTTTACATGCCTTAGATTAGAGGCTAAGGGAAAGGGACATAGAAAAGGTTCATGTGGGGACATACTAACAACGGGATAGATAGGAAAGAAAGGAAGGAATGGAGAGGAGAGAGGGAAAAGGGTGTGGTGAGGTGGGTGGGACCAGCTGGAAGAAGGGAGGAAGGGTCTGACGGGGCGCGTGGGGGTGAGGTCCGGCCGTTACTCCAGTTTGACGGGCACGTGTTGGCAGAGGAACCGCTTGAGCATAGCAGTCTCCAGCCACACTCGGGCGGCGAGGAATGTGAAGCAGGCGGGGAGCTCCATCAGCGCCCAGGTGACCCAGAGGCACGCGGGTTGACTGCTCCCCAGCGTCACGGCCAGCCACCCTCCCAAAACAAACATGACCCCATGCACCGCACGGTACGCCACCACCTCGCGCAGCGGTGGCGCGGTGGTGAGGCCCTGGATGGCGGCGAGGAGGAGGAAGCCGGCGAGGACGGCTGCCCAGGAGAGAGGCCCCGAGGGGCGTTGCAGCACAGCGGGGAGAAACAGCTGCTGCGCCCCCTGGCGCCAGGAGTCGAGGATATATGAGATCCAGTAGAGGCAGCAGATGTGAAAGGGGAGGCCTTGCAGGCGTTGCACGTGGAGGAGGCGGCCGTGGGCGGCTGCGCGCTCGCGGAGGAGGAAGAGGGTGGCGTGGAAAGCGGCGAGGCCGAGGAGGCCGGCCCAGCTGTGGTTGCTGCGCCCGGTTCGGAGCAGGCCGGACAGGGGACCGAATAGCGTGGCGTGGGTGAGCCACAGGGCGAACATTCCACGCAAGGGGGGGGTGTTCATGCAGGAGAGGGCAAAGGCGGCGAATTGGTGGGCGGTGGTGGGGTGGAGGGGGGCGCAGGCGGTACGCGGGCACAGTGCGACGCCGCGCTCCGCCGCCAACGCGCGCAGCTCAGCCACAGCCTGCAGGTACACGCGGCGGTAGAGGAATGGGGCGTAGGCGTGGAGGGTGAGGAGGACGAGGGCGGCCTGTGCGACGGCCCAGCCCACGCTGTGGGGATACGTCAGGTGGAGTAAGGGGAGGGTGATGAGGAGGGTGAGGAAGGGGGCGGCGCGGTGCTCCAGGTAAGCCACGCCTCTTTGTCCCCACAGCGCCGTCAGGGCTGAGTGGGGGGCTGGGGCTGGGATTGAAGTTGTGGGAGGGTTGCTGGAGACGGTGGGGGCATGCTCAGAGGCGGAGGTGGTGGGGCGGGAGGGGTTGACGGGGGAGTAGCAGGGGCTGTCGTGAGCGTCATCCGCGATTTGGGAGTCGCCTTCGGAGGCGCTGCCATCTGATGTGAGCATAAAAAACTCGCGCATCACCTGGCACAGGAGCAGGAAGAGGAACGGGGGTGGGGGTTGAGCCGACGTTGATGGAAAAGAAAATATGTCATGTGTTCATTTATGCAAGTATATATAATTTATGTAAGCAAGTCACTATTATTGGGCTTCAGGTTATGAGGCAACGGGTATTAGGTTAGGGTAATCATAAATACGGACAATATAGTACCCGTAGTCGTCACATCTAGTTCATTCTAAATAAGAAAGCTTTAGTTAGGTGTTGTTGGTATCGACAGAATAACGAGTTAAAGGTTTCGCTTGGACGTTTGGACTTTTGCTCGGAATCATCCTTGCAAAACGCCACCTGTAGAGGGTGTCGGTGCGGGCTTACCTGCCAGTCCTATATGCCAGGGCGTTAAAATTAAAACAAAAAAAATGGACAAAATGATGATCCATCACAGCCTCCAATGTTCAGAAAACTTGAAGTGTTATTGGCGGGGGACTCAATAAAACTGGGCGGTAGGGTGTATAAGAGGTAGGATCTATAGGAGGTGGGCTCTAGATAAAACTACGGAGAAATAGCCTATTTGATAAGTGCACTGCTGCCGTTCATACATATAGGGAGAGGAGCAAGTATATAAAATTTCTGTAAACAAGTCACTATTATTGGGCTTCAGGTTATGAGGCAACGGGTATTAGGTTAGGGTAATCATAAATACGGACAATATAGTACCCGTAGTCGCCACATCTTGTTCATTCTAAAGGAAGCTTTAGTTAGGTGTTGTTGGTATCGACAGAATAACGAGTTAAAGGTTTGGTTTGGACGTTTGGACTTTTACTCTGAATCACCCTTGCAAAACGCCGCCTGTAGAGGGTGTCGGTGCGGGCTTACCTGCCAGTCCTATATCCCAGGGCGTTAAAATTAATAACAAAAAAGTGACAAAATTATCCATCACAGCCTCCAATGTTCAGAAAACTTGAAGTGTTATTGGCGGGGGACTCAATAAAACTGGGCGGTAGGGTGTATAAGAGGTAGGATCTATAGGAGGTGGGCTCTAGATAAAACTACGGAGAAATAGCCTATTTGATAAGTGCACTGCTGCCGTTCATACATATAGGGAGAGGAGCAAGTATATAAAATTTCTGTAAGCAAGTCACTATTCTTGGGCTTCAGGTTATGAGGCAACGGGTATTAGGTTAGGGTAATCATAAATACGGACAATATAGTACCCGTAGTCGCCACATCTTGTTCATTCTAAAGGAAGCTTTAGTTAGGTGTTGTTGGTATCGACAGAATAACGAGTTAAAGGTTTGGTTTGGACGTTTGGACTTTTACTCTGAATCACCCTTGCAAAACGCCACCTGTAGAGGGTGTCGGTGCGGGCTTACCTGCCAGTTCTATATCCCAGGGCGTTAAAATTAATAACAAAAAAGTGACAAAATTATCCATCGCAGCCTCCAATGTTCAGAAAACTTGAAGTAGTGTTATTGGCGGGGGACTCAATAAAACCAGGCAGTAAGGTCTATAGGAGGTAGGATCTATAGGAGGTGGGCTCTAGATAAAACTACGGAGAAATAGCCTATTTGATAAGTGCACTGCTGCCGTTCATACATATAGGGAGAGGAGCAAGGTGACTGTCAGTCGATGTCGTTGTCGGAGAGGTGTTGGGCTTAAACGACCCGTCATAGCAAAACAGTATTATGCTCATTGTTTCAGCACTCTCAACATCATCGACCCGCGCAATTGCGGACAGAGAGTGGAAAAACAAAGAGTGCAGTGTCGAAGAGCTTGTTGTCCTCCTCCACCGACGGCAATACTGCCCGACAGCGCTGTTGGCGCTACTCGGCTGACAGTGCCTTACTCGCCAAGGTCATCCATCTCCTTTATGGCCCACGCTACAGTATGTAGCACTGCATGCAATTCACAGGGCTGAAGGCTGCTTTTTGACAACGAAACGAGCCGACTCACTCCCCGGCGGACTCGGAAAGCTGTCGCGTCATCCACTGCGCCGCTAGCAGGGTTTTAGGGTTTTACGAGCTACTGTGTTGGATAAAACTTTCGTGAGTCCGACAAAAACACGAGAAGAGAATATCGAGCTATGTCTGAGCTTGACCATATTCGGCGCCGAAGTGGCGCTGTCGCTCAGCTGCGCTATCAGGGTTACAATCTTTGGGGATTTATCTAAATACCACTCTCATCGTTGTATAAGCTAATGTATCATGCTCCGGAACCAACGGGATTGTGTGCCGCACAGCCCAACAAAAGCAATGAATGCATTCGATGAAACACTGTGCCCGAACAAATCAGAGAGGTGGCGAAAGAGCCACCCTACCCACCAAGCGAATGGTCTCGGCGCTGCCGGACATCTCCGCGCCGCTGCACAGCCCCCCCGGAATGATCCGCTCCGCAGCCTCCGCCAACAGCTCCAGCCCATTCTCCCACCCGCGGTAAGCCACCTCGTCCACAATTTCCTGCAGAGTGGCGTGGAAGCCGCACATCGCGCACAGGAGCGCCAGCGGTGCAGCGCGCGCCGGGTCCATAGGCGCCTCGCCGTCATCGGGGTGTAGCACCTCCTCCAGGTCCTGCAAGCAATAGGAGAATAAGAAATAGTCCAGAAGGAGAATACGCGTGTCTATGTTTGTTGGAATAAGAGAGAGAGAGAGAGAGAGAGAGAGAGAGAGAGAGAGAGAGAGAGAGAGAGAGAGAGAGAGAGAGAGAGAGAGAGAGAGAGAGAGAGAGAGAGAGAGGAGGGTGGGGGAGAAAGCTATGTGTGTGTGTGTGTGTGTCTATGCGTACATGCGATAAAGGTGTGTGTGTGTGTGTGTGTGTGTGTGTGTGTGTGTGTGTGTGTGTGTGTGTTTGTGAGTGTGGCATTTGTTCAATGGATGTGTGAGGCTGCATGAATTGGTTTTGGGGACAGGCGGGTGTGTCACGGCTTTATGTGTCTATGCGTGTGAAAGGGAGATAAATCTGTGTGTGTGTGTGTGTGTGTGTGCGTGTGTGTGTTTGCATGTGTGTGTGTGTATCTGCATGTGTGTGTATGTGTGTCCGTGTGACTGTTCGCATGTGTGTCTATGCATATGTGGCTGTGTGAAAAAAAAAAAACTCCAACAAAAACAAACACTCCAACATGCGTAGCTGAATGAGCGCGACAGGGCGCGTGTGCCACGAGGGTGAGCGTGCAGGTGCATGTTTGGATTAAGGGTGGGGTGTTTGGCATTACGTCAGGACCTGGATGCGCATCAGCGGATGCGTGGGCGACTGTGGCGTGTGTGTTGGAGGGGGCAGGCGAGTGTGTGATGGAGACGTGGGGTGGGAAGGTGGGGTGTGCACCTTGAGCACGCCCGCCATGTCCCGCCTGCCCTGAAGGTCAGCGCCGCTGAAGAGGGAGCTCATCTCGTCGCAGATGTCGCAGCGCGTGGTGAGGAACATTGGGTGCGCGGCGCTGATGGACTCCCGTCCGTCGGGCCGCATCTCGATCATCTCCACCCACGCCAGCCCCAGCGCGGCGTCCTCCATCGGGGGGCTGCAACGGGCGGCGGTGTCAGCCTCACACGGCCTCGCTTCCAAACAAAATTGTGTAAAATAGGCGAAAGTGAACGAAAAAAATGTAAAATAATCAAACAATGTTCAGAAAAATCATATCACAATTAAACATTCAGTACGAAATGAAACAAATTCGTAAATTGTGAACAGCAAAGCGCATATTTATAGATGAGTCTAAAAAAATGGATGTCGTTTCGGAACGAAACGTCGATGGATCTAATCATAACTAGAAGCCCATAATAGGGCCAGAGTGCCTTTCTGCTGATTTACCGTGTCTAATCATGGTTCCCACACATACATACATACATTCTCACTCATCCACCCGCATATACAGGAACATACACGCACGCACACACACACACACACACACACACACACACACACACACACACACACACACAGCTTTTAGCCAATTCATATCGGACAATGTTGTGAAATATTTGTTCATTTATAAGTAGTATACATTTCAACGCCACCGATAATGTCAGTGCCACTGTAGTCTTCATCGGGGGGCATAGAAGCCTCAGGTCGACAAAGTGATCACACCAACACACATTTGCACACATGAGAGCAGCAGACTCAGCCACGGGTCGCATGACGTTCACAACATAGGCATGAAGGCCCACAGAATAGAGACCCCCCCCCCCCCCCCCCCCCCCCCCCCCCCCCCCCCGTACCGGGGACACATTTCATACGCTATGTGGAAGTGGCGAAACAGCGCTCGCATGGAAAATAAGGTATTCGTGTCAACCCACTGTGCGTGAGCAACACTGCGCTCCGCATGCCTGTGTCTAAACTTCTAAACTTTTCATATATTTCAATACTGCAGCATTGGGTTTCTCTTTGTTTCACCTCGTCCTGTGTTCACATGTTTAGTGTGCATCGATTGAAACGATCTGTCGAATAAACAATGTGGAACAAATACCGTCTTAATGTGTCCATTCACCTATGAAACTCCCTTTAGAACATTACTCGATTAATGCCTGGGGCGCAGGCTTGAAGTTCAAGACATTATTTTTCATTGCCACCTTTTGAATTTCTCGCTGCATGCGCATTCGATAGCGAACGGAAGAGGCAGATAAAGATGCGACGACTGATAAGTCCAGACGAACAGAATGAGACAGACGTAATTTTGACGGCCGACGGGTCACCTGAGACTGAGCCAAGTGCGACCACAGGGCAGCTCAGCTTCGCGGGAGATGGGGAGGTCGTAGAAGCGACCCTTCGAGCGGCACACCAGTCGGCACGTGGACGGTCGGAAGCCGCGGCCGACGACGACCTCCCACTCCTGCAGCCCCGGGTTGCACACCACCGGGTCGGAGCTCACGACGGCGGAGGCGAGGGGGGAGGGGGTCGAGCGGAGCAGACTGCCGTCACGGACCTGCGCAGCGCAAAGGGGGTGTCAAAAACGATGGAGAGCGTTGGCCGTGAGTGGGCATTCACACGATATCATGACGCGAGCTAGCCCAATACCTGTGTAGCATAAATATTATATGAAAAAGAAGCTGGTGAGTGAGGTGGGGATTAAACGACAGAGTGATCATGCGTATGCGCGTATGTCCACTTGAGGATGTGAGCGGGAATGATAATTAAAGATGAGGAATAATGTCAGTCCGCAGAGACAATGAGGTGTCATCGTTGCAAATTATGAGGGTTGGCCGCGCAGTACTGTTGAGCTATCATCCTCATAGCTTTAAACCATACAAATGTGTCATACATCTGCTAGTGAGTGTGCGAGCGAGTGCGTGAGTGATTCAGGGGGTAAGTGAGCGAGCGAGTCTGTCTGTGCGCGTTCGATTAACGATGTATGCGGCAATGACGGTTAAAAAGGGGAACGATACCATTTCGCTGGGAGACACATTATGTGCTCACGTTGATCCTCCTATGTAGTGTCAAAGAATACTCGTGTTGCCATACCAGGCATGATTTTATAACATGCAGCCGTGAGGGCGGCTCACTCACTCACTCACTCACTCACTCACTCTCTCTCTCTCTCTCTCTCTCTCTCTCTCTCTCTCTCTCTCTCTCTCTCTCTCTCTCTCTCTCTCTCCCGCTCTCCCTCCAGCATTTTTTCGGGGTGAAAAGTACTTTGCAAAAGAATAAATTGAAAAATGTTGAGGGAAGCAGCGACGCAGTGAGTAGCATTTGGCTGCACAACGAGTACTGTAATGACGACCATATGGAGCAAGGCAGTCATGTGTCCCGACAAGTCAGCCCAAGTCAAAGCAGTCTAGCGTTACAAATGGGCCATTGGTTGATCACTACCCCCTCCTCTTTCTGTCTTTGCTGATGTCCACATCACAAGGTGTTGCCATTGCACGCTCACGCGATTATGGTAGTGTAAGATTTAAATAAATCACATCCAATCAAATATTCACATGTGTTGAGCAATGCGGGGCTCCGTTGTGAAAGAACCACAAAAATAGGGGGGGGGGATGTACCTGGTGCTCAGAGTCGGGTAGGTAGACGTCCATGTTGGGCTGTGAGGATAGGAGGGTAGCCACGCGGCTGGTGGCAGTCGCAGCTGAATCATTCGGCGGCAGAAAGTTGCGCGCCATCGCGTCCCGGGCGGCCTGCAGGTCCTCTGGGTTGTTGTACCAAAAGTCAAGGGAGAGGAACACGCAACCAGGGCGCAACGCGCCTTGCACAGCGATGGGCGCAATCTGCGAGTGATGCGCATTTGATTGAGTCTCAGTCCAACGCAGCTTCCCATTCACAACCATCGATGCCAATGTGTCATGACTGCGGCTATGTCACGGGAGTGCTGGACCTCAGTGTGCAAGCCACTACCTAGGCGAAAGATGGCTATGTGCGTGTGTGTGTTTTGTGTGTGTGTGTGTGTGTGTGTGTGTGTGTGTGTGAGTGTGTGTGTTTGTGTGTGTGTGTGTGTGTGTGTGTGTGTGTGTGTGTGTGAAGAGGATTTTTTAAGTAGTGTCTGTGTGCTGGAAGGTTGTAGGACGATGATGATGGTGGTTTAATGATCGCCCACGGGCACCTGCCTGCAACTGCGACTTCATGTGGTTGAGTAGCTCGGGGTGTAGGTCGGCTGGTGTGATCCCGAAGATTTTCATGGCGACGTTGGTGACGCGAGGAAAATGGGAGTGCAGGAGGCGGCGAGGGTCCACAGGCGGCGCGTCATAGGGTTTGCCGTCACGAGTCGACACCGCCGTTGACGGGAATAATAAGACGGGCCGTGCTGGTTGGGAGGATGCGTGGCGAGTGGTCACGATACCGGCGGTGGCGGCAGGCATTATCGCTGTCGCCTTCCACGCCTGGCACCTGTAGAGCGCGACAAAGGTGCAAGGCGTGAGGTGCAAGGCCTCGACACGAGTGGTAAACAGCAGGCGGAAAACCAGCTAAACATTATATTTACAGAATTTGCCAATTATTCCGAAAGGTTTACCGCGATGCACTCAGTAGGAGCGACAATCATTCAAAAAATAAAAATATAGTAGCGAGAAATGTTGTCGCAAGGGGTCAGACTGGGATCGGTGCTAGATCTGTAAAAAGTGTCCGGAAGAAAGGACCCCGGGGGTTGGGAGACAGGGTACTCTCTACATAGACAGGAAAGGCGGACCTTGATGGAGAGTTCTCGATGCGTTCGACCCTGCCTCGGCAGCTCCGCTCCAGGCCGTCGAAGGACTCGAGGCCATGGACGCGCGCGCAGAGGGTGCAGAAGCGGCTCGAGTGGCCAAATATGGTGACCGAGTCCGCGGACCGGTGGACAACGCAAAGCGCCACTCGAGTGCCCACCACCGGCGCTCTCGCGCAGCCCTCAGCCTGGCACTCGCCTGGAGTTCAGTGCAACGCGCCCATCACCGTATAGGTCACTCGGCGGCAGGTGAAAGGAATGGGCAGCTCATTGAGGAAAGGTGGTACGAAAAGCAATAAATAAAGTAAAAAGATTTGAGGTGGCAACATACTGACATATATATGGCGGCAGTACAGTACGGGTAGGTACAGGTACCCCGTAGAAACGAATAGCCAACCTGTTTTCTCGGACGACGGGTCCCCAAGTCGCGTGGCTGCGGGTCGCCGCGTCAGTGCACCCTCACCGCGTCCAGGGCCAGAATATCTATCAAGCTGGTGACTACGACCAGGAAGGGCTGAACCCCTGTCCACTTCCTCAAGGAAGTATAGAGCAGCGGAGACCGCGCACGACATACTGCTGTCTTGTGACGATGCCTGCCAGGGCGATGGTGTTATTAAAATGCTGAGGGTACCAAAGCAAGGGTGTTTTAAAGTACAGGTTTTATCAGTGCCAACAATAGAAAATGTTCGCAGCAACACCCCCAGGATGCCGTCTGTCCAGACACGACAGATCAACTATATGAATATCTGCTTCATGTTGGTCCTCACAAAGGCAGTGCAATTCTTTAGGTGTGCGCGTTCTGGGTGGAAGGGGGAGGTGTTGCCTGCAATTGCCGGCACCGTGCGCCGGCCACCTCTTGGAGCCCGTCGGCGGGTGAGGCTGCCGGACGGATAGCAGATATTAAAATGACAACGGGCTGAGGGAAGATGAGAAATATCTGGTTAGCTACGGAATAACTAATTTACTTACTGTGGACACGCAACACCCAGCGAGCTGGTTTTCGCTTGTGGTTAGGCAGTGGACGGCACACGTATGGCTTGCGTTCAATTTTGGTGGGCGGCGGTGGTGGACCGCCTCCATCCCGTGTTCGCGCGGGTGAGTGCGTAAAAATGTGGAGTGAACGCTGAATGTGGGGTCACAACATGCTGGTACAGACGTACTGAAGCCGTAGAAGTATCCAGACGTACAAGCGAAAAAGGTAAGGATTTGTGGCGACTGCCTGTACTTCTGGTTCGGGGTACCCGGTATTTTCACATTGGCGACCAGGAGGTGGTATATTGTATATTATTCAAGACTTGGATTTGAAATTTTGATTACACAGACCTTTACTCCGTTTCCTTTCTTTTTTGCGCCCCCGGGATATGGGACTGGTAGGGAACCCGAACCGCCACCCTCTACAGGCGGCGTTTTGCAAGCATGACTACGAGAAAAAGTTCGAAACAAACCTCAAACTCATCATCGATCGTGCTCCCGGGTAGGCGACGCTCGTGTGAGTGCATTACGTACCATCGTACGAGAACCGTACCGTAATGCGCTAACTCCACACGAGGCCATTGTTGGAGTTTCACCAACTAAAACCTTCCAATGACATGCAAACAAACATGAATGCATGCCCGGCACTGACCAAGAAAGGTCTGCCCTACCCGTCCGGGCGTCGGCCCATTCGAGTAATGCGAGAAGGACCAAGGCCCATCTCACGGAGGAAAACATTTCGGGAGTGCGATACATGAACTACAAAGAAAGCAATATTAGGGAGGGCTTGGCGCCATACTTGGAAAAACCTCCCATTTCCTAAAAAATGAATGGCGCCATGAAGGGAAGGGGGGACACCGCCTAAAAGTAAGGCATTTATATCTTCGGGGGAGGTAGCGAACTGACGTGTGTATGTGTGTGTCGATTCTGCCCTAAATTGATTCGTATAGAGTTGTTCCATAATAAGCTAAAGTATTGCGAATTTCGGGCCGCGGGCGGCGAGTACTAGATTATTGGGCTACAAAATTCCGTACCTGTCGCAGCGCTGATACAGTGGCGCGCCCGCACTCTCATCAGCACATCACTGGACCACTCCCACTCGCCAAGGTAGCCCCCGTCCACATATTTCCCCCTTTCTTGCTTTGTATTTAGCAGACGGGACGTACCCTAACTAGTAAGTATCGTTAGGCGGGGTGTTGAGCGGCCTTGTGCGTGTGATCTAGGCCGCTCCATGGGCGTCCCCAAGTTGCTACAATATCTCGGACCACTCCTAAGAACCACCAACTTGTATGGCGTTGCGGAGGGCAAACGCATTGGTGTAGACGGCCATGTTTGGCTACACCAGTTCGCGTACCACTGGGCTGAGGACATTGTATACCACAAAAACTATGAGCCGCTCGCACGGGAGTTCCTTCAACAAGCACAGTATGTGTTGGGGCAAGGAGTGGAGGTATTTTTCGTTTTCGACGGGGCGCCCACACCTGCGAAACGGTGCACTGACCAAGAGCGGCAGCGGCGGCGCGCTCTAGCCTTGGCAAATATTATGCATGGAAGTAACACTGACCCGTCAGCAACAGCGTTGCGTGCAGCTGTGTCCTTGGGTTGGCCGGCTGTGCAGGCGACAATCTCCGTGTTACGCAAGCATGGGATACCCTACTTGGTCGCGCCTTATGAGGCCAACTCGCAGCTTGCCCTACTAGCTAAGGCTGGTCACGTGTGGGCCGTCGCGGCTGTTGACTCAGACTTTATCATCCATGGGAATCAACGTATATTTTTTCGTGTTTCTTTCGGGCCCATAACATGTTAATCCATGCACACACGGAATAGCATGAAGATGTGTCCATTAGTAGCCCTTCGGAGGGATGTGTTAACAAGCCTCGGTACGGAGGGCGAATAAAATACCATATGTACCATGCTAGCACCAAGATCTCCAGCTCGGGCCGTCCGATTTCTTCTACAAGACCATATACTCTCTTCTGATCGACAAATGCCGTCCCCTTAGCGGAGATGGGGCATCCATCTTCAAGAGCGTGTAGAAGCGAAGAGCGTACGGACTTATCAACGGTGGGACGCGGAAGTTGGAGTTGGCGGCGGACAACTGGGGAGGCGCGCCATGGAAGGGCGCTCGCTCGACGTTGACCACCGCTCCCGAGGTCGAGCAAACCCATCCAAGCAAGGGGGTGGAGCTCGACATGAACAAGAAGGAGGACATCCCCGGCGAAATGAGCGGACCGGCATGGCGGCGCTTACATCACATCGGCCGCCTCCGGAAAAGCCTTGTACGGAGGGTTAAAACGTCCGTACCGGGCACCTTCCGAGGTCGGAGCCCCGATATGACTTTCACACCAAACATCTCTTGTCGGTATCCATCATCGGCACGAGTGTCTCACGCGGCGTGCTGGGATTATCACGACATCACATCGCCCGTGTAGGCCCCATGGCAACACAAATCACAAGGGGAGGGTGCGGGCGGTATTATACGGATCAGCCGTTGCCGAAAGCAACTTTCAACCGACCGGGACATGACATACGCAATTGGAGGAGCGATATAGACGGTAGTAACAAGTTTTAACTATGGCTTTCTATCCCCTCCCCCGAAGGGAGGGGAAGCCTATCCCATGAGGAGAGCTGCAACGGGAGGAGCGGCTATTATCTCGGACGAGGGTGTGCGTGGATCGAGTCGGGGTCTTCGACGACCTGAGTGAGGGTTTTTTACGCATGCCTTTCCCCCCGAAGCTCCGGCACGACCAGAGTCGCACATCAACCTAGCTGAGGCCGACTCGACTAGCACGCGTTGACCGAGATTGGCTAGGATGATTGGTGCCCTCGAGCGGCGGGAGCAGAACGCGCATCGTGGAGATAGCAACATCGTATTTTTCACCTTTTTTGTAGCGATTGACCATGTTTGTCCGTACATGTATGATTTACAGTATGTTGTCGCCGACGGAGAGAGATGGATAAGGAGACCCCCCGGCGTAAAACCGTATTCCTAAGGCCAAGATAGCAGTTTTGGGCACGCCCTGAGACAGCAACCGATTTTTCATAACTTCTTGAGAAAACCCAAATTTGCTGCCACTACCCATCCGCTCAATATGTAGTGTGCTTGTGCGGAAGTGACTGCATGACGGCGCACGTGCTTCGCATATTCATGTTATTTGTCGAAGAGCAAAATTCACAATGATCTCATTGATCATTTTCGCCCAACTCAGGCCAAAACCGAAATAAAACCCGCAATATGCAGGTTTTAAATGACTTTCGATTTCGAGTGATGATCCCGCTGCTTGGAAGGGCAGCGGCAAACGGACACGTCATGAAGTTGCCACCTTCCCATATCAAAGTAAGTAGTATGCAGTCATTATGCGAGAACGCCCGTGTGTGTGGCCAGTCAAGACAGGAAAGCTTCCATCCATCAGGAAGTATATATAGTTTCATTGGCGGAGCAAGGAGGCCGCCCGCCAAAGGCACAGTCCACTTTGGACGGAGCACTATATCTAAGTATACAAAATAAATTGCCATTCCGTCGGTAGTCTCACTCCCACTCTCGACCACGGCGCCCTCAGTCCTCATCCATCATTTCGTCCGCGCCATCATCATCATCCCCCTCCTCCTCCTCATCCTCGATGCCCAGCGCGTCCAGTCCGTCCAGCAGCTCCTCGATGGGTACCTCGGGCACGTCGTCGTCATCGTCGTCCTCTTCGCCCATATCGTGTTGGCGTGCATTGGCGACGGCCACGGGGTTGTAGCTAGGATCCTTGAACAGCGCCACATTCTGCAACAGCAATTATAACACAACTCAGCATAGTCCAAAGTAAAACCCCTGCCTGACTTTTATCTCATTCCGTATACCAGCAACACAGCCCGAGGAAATACATGTCTGCTCACAGTTAGTGTGGTAAGAGGAAAATTGGTTAACCAATATTCTCACTACACTGAATACGCCAAGCCTTCAAGCGAACATGGAAGGAGCACATGTACGTGTAGCATGAGCAGCACCACACCTTGCGCAGCTCGGGGTCCTCCTCGAGCTCCTGCATGAAGCGCTCCTGCTCCTCCGCCTGCATCTCCGCCAGCGCCCGCGCCTTGCTCGCCTTCAAGCCCACCTCCTCGTCCATCTCCATGTCGATGCGCTTCAGCATCCATGCGCGCCGGTGGCCGCCCGCCTTCCTCTTCTTTCGTTTCTCCTCGTACGACTTCCGCACTAACACCACATCCGGCACTTGCGCACCCGCCTTCGTGTCCAGGTACTTCAACATCTCCGGGTCGCACACGTTCATGTTGGCCACGTCGAAGCCCCACGCCATGTCGCCAGGGTTCAAGATGTGGCCCAAGTGCGTCCTACAGGTGTACATGTTGTCGTTCACACCGAAGTCGCTCGCACGGGCCACCTAACCGGCCAGCCCAATCCACAACCCAATCGTCAGATACAACTGGTATGACAATGATCAGCTTACACACACACACACACACACACGGCCCGCCACTCATCCGAATGCAACGTTTCGCGTCACTGTAAAGTCAGTTTCAACGAGGAATTGTTGGATGTCTAATCATTGTGAGAGGAGCTCTAAACTACGTCCATCCCTTTCTAGACAACCATAACGAAAGCAAAAGCGTGTCTCATCCCCGCGGAGCAGGGAGGGTCGCAAACACTCATCCAAAATGCAACGTTTCGCGTCACTGTAAGGTCAGCTTCAACGAGGAAATGTTGGATGTCTAATCATTGTGCCTCCCCCGATTCAACACATCTGTCTGCCTACACCCCTGAACTCTTCCAGCAGACGATGGCTCATTAAGTGGAGAAAGTGTTTGGTGTCCGCATAATTTTCTCGGACAGCAATTGGATACTTTGAATAATCATAGCCGCCACCGCAGTCTGGACCCCGCCTATACACAATCCGATACACGCACACACAACTGCACTGTACTAGAACGCAATCAGTCGAGCACGCAATACGCCTTAAACAGTCGAGGAGGTCAGTCAAGTGGGGTTTCTGAGGCCCCACAGAAATGCAATATCGATCACAGGGTTCAGTGCCCAGTGCGTATCATCATCCATCCTCGAATCTCAACATGTGCAAACAAAACAAGCACTGCTGCCACTCCTAACCCACCTCCATCCCCCAATCAAAACACAATTGTTCCGAGAAGTGGCCATTGAACCCACCTGCGCCTCTGCTAGTGCCCACTTGTTGTTCTCCGGTCCCAAAGGCTCGATGTCGAGGACGACATACTCAACGAGCTGCTTCGCATTCACGAGTGGCCGATAAGGTTGCCGAAAGTATGTGTTGGCATCCACCTGAAGCGGTCAAGCAGCGACCCAGTTGATTCAGCCAAATGCGTACCAAATGGGGCGAGATAAGCAGACAAAGGTGGAACAGTGTCATGTTTGAATTTCTGTCTTATCTATTTGTCTGAAATGGGGGGAGGTTGCACCTGGATGGTTCGCAGTGTGAGGGGGTCCATGAACAGCAGGGCCGCGGTGACACGGATGCACAACAACACAGGGCCGACGTTGCCATTCTCCTTGCAGACCTTGGCTGGCAGACAGACCAAATCATCCTGCACAAATAAACACACAGGCGAGCGAGGGTGGTTTAGCACAACAGCAGAACACACTGCATTGGGAAGGGCTTCAAAGTGTGCCAGCCCTACCCATCAGATATTCTCAAACTTTAAATTATTGGTGCTCACGGATAATCGCAATCCAAACTCTGTAGGTTATCGTCCTCGGGGAGCATGTGGTGAGAGGCACAGGGAAGAGGTTGCAGGGCTGGCGTGAGACCGCACCTTGCATATGGGCGCGATTTCGACGGAGAAGGTGTACTTGTAGTTATAATTATTCTCGTGCTCGTTGTGGCTCACTAACTGCTTATCGTGTCGATACCTGAAAAGAAAATTGGAGCAGGGCAGGAGACGTTAGTCTTACAGCCCAGACAGAGAAGTAGACAGTCACATGTAGGTGACAGCATAAAGCTACGATCCATTATCAACACATTGAACCTGAACAGATGAAACCATGTCACGAGGAGTCGCTATCAGAAATAACATAGTTGGACAGGGAAAGCCAATAGGAGAAGCGCACCGGATGGGGACCACGGACTGAAGAAAGTCGACAAGCTTCGTCCCGTGAGCGCGGTTACCCATGTAAAAATCGATGCCTTCGTGGATATCTTTGATCTTCAGACACTGCTCGTCCGCGCCGTGCCTAATGATGAGCTGTTCGAGGTAGAAGAATGTGCGCTTGTGGGGGACGTGCTGCCGAACCTGGACATGATCCCAGCAACGGCACCCTCAGCCCCCGTCACAGCCCCAGAGCAGCCAACTTCCGCCCGTATGACACTATTTTTTTCACATTCACGGCATCAACTCCCTAAACCCCTTCACTCTCATCGCTGCTGTTGCATTTGGCCTCACTTACCTGAACGCAGGCCGTCCAGCTGTTTGGGTTGGCGTTGGCTCGGTTACAGTCCAGACACATGTGTGGCTCCACTACGTACTCCACCTGAAACGTCTGCTGTAAGATGGCGCCATTCATCACCTCCTTCTGCACCGTCAGCTTTGTTTTTAACCGCCGCGAGTGGGGCTCTGTCCAAATGAACGCCGCGTCGACCAGTTTGACCTGAAGCAGCACCGGAAAGTAAAGCGTGTGAACATCATGCTGTCCAGCAGCCAAACACAATCAGCAAACGTTCATATAGGATACAGCTGCGTAGAAATCGGGAAAACGCACCTTTTGGAGGCCCTTTAAGCGCTTTATACAAAAAGTGAGCAGCTCCTTGGACTCGAGCTCCGCACGAAGCCAGTGCTTGGGTGGCTGTAGATATCGGTTGCACTCCTTACACCACAAGATGCTAACCTGCTTCTGGATCCCCTCGGTGATGTCCACCTGTGACTTGATGCAGTTGACGCACATGTTTGAAGGGTTGGGCATTGTCTGCACGCCGCACAGACAGCACAGCCTGCACAGCCCGATCCAGGGCAGCACACCAACATTTTTTAGCCTCCACATATCAACAATAGCGGCGACCAAATGATAATAAGTCAGGGTAGATAGCAGAGGAGGCAAACAAACGGGAGCGAGGTTCTTACACATGGCCCTGTGTCGCCTGCGGTGTGAACATGTACGGCACGGGGGCCGTGCTCGGAGCCTCCATGGCGTCGACCAACAACAATCTATTGCCGGGCTTCGGCTGCGGGTCCTGTGCATCAAGCGAAAGTCAGCAAGGGGAGGCGGAAGGGTTCGCAGAGCCCGGTCGAATTCTCAACTAGTAGCCCGTTCTCAGCTCCCACACACTCACTGTCAAAATCCAGACTCCACATTACGACGCCGAAATAAGGTAAGGTATCATCGAGGCGACATAATAGCGACAGTATATAGAGCGTGCGAGCCGTACAGTAGTCTTCTTCTCGAGGTCCGCGACTGTATATCGTGCTGTCGCGAGGTCACCCGAATGCGGAAAAGTGGCGGCGTCGATCGACGCAGCACTGGCGGCGCCGTTAACGCAGCGGGGCAGCGAGAGCAGCTGGCCGATTCTATACGGCACAAATGTGTATTTTCCAGCGCTATCGATGTACGTCGGTAAATGAAATTAGGGTAGGATTTGGGAAGATATGCCTGCGCGACGGCGGCCAGCGAATAAGCGGGTGTGTATCGACGGCGGCCCGGTAGCTGGCTATGCTGCCCTAATGGGGCGGCTTGGCGGCGAAGGAGGCCAAACTCACTTTAGTCGCAAGGACAGACCTTGGGGATGCGGCGCGCCACTGACTTGCGACTTACTCTGGTATCGCTTTACAGAAAAACTCCAGATGGGAAACTGATGCTGCTCTTCGCAGCGATCGTGCGTGGCTGTGCTTGTGACGAGTGCGTTGGGCTTGTCGCTACAACGATATGATCATTTATCGGCGGCGGCGCGTGTCATTGAATGATGGCGACGATATGCCGCGGCTCTGAGCAGGTCGTCGTGACACAACAAACGAAAAGTACTACTCCGTCTTTTACATTAGTACATTAAGGGGGTAAGATGCAACGGCACCCGTACATTACTTGGTACAATTATGGTACGTCTATCAGAAAAGAACCGGCAATGAGCAATAGTACCCTAAAGAATACATGTTTCCTGCCGATTCCCCTCGGTCATAATCCCATCCTACCAAATTAATTTCCTTAAATCTGTCTGTCTGTCTGTCGGTGTATCTCTCCCCTTATCACCAGCTCGATTGGCTTCAGTGTTGAGGATGCGATTGGCTTTAATTCGCATTAAGGATGGGCCTTAAAATGCGATATTTTTAATTTGGAAAAAAATCGGCTTGGGGTATTGCGCACTTATTGGGATTGGGATTTGTTTACGTCTTAACTACTGCGCATCGCTACGATGGGTACAGGAGCATTATTTTTGTGAGACACACAAGGTGTGTGTTTAATTACAGAAAGTACACAATGACAGAGAAGAACGTGTGTGTGTGTGTGTGTGTGTGTGTGTGTGTGTGTGTGTGTGTGTGTGTGTGTGTGTGTGTGTATGCGTGTGTGTTTGTGTGTGTGTGTGTGTTTGTGTGTGTGTGTGTGTGCTGTGTGTGTATGTGTGTGTGTGTGTGTGTGTGTGGAAAATAAGTATCACGCCTATGGGCCTCCATGGATTATCTTAATGATTGCAAAAATCCAGAGTGAGAGACATAGGGCATGAGAGAGAAGAAACTGTGTGTGTGTGTGTGTGTGTGTGTGTGTGTGTGTGTGCGCGCGCGCGCGTGTGTGTGTGTGTGTGTGTGTGTGTGTGTGTGTGTGTGTGTGTGTGTGTGCGCGTATTGGGATTGGGATTTGGATACGTCTTTAACTACTGCGCATCACTACGATGGGTACATGAGCATTATTTTTGTGAGACACCCTAGGTGTGTATGCAAAACTACATAAAATACACAATGAGAGAGAAGAAAGTGTGTGTGTGTGTGTGTCTGTGTGTGTGTGTGTGTGTGTGTGTGTGTCTGTGTGTGTCTGTGTGTCTGTGTGTGTGTGTGTGAAAAATAAGTATCACACCTATGGGCCTCAATGGATTATATGAATGATTACAAAAATACAGAGTGAGAAACATAGGGTATGAGAGAGAAGAAACTGTGTGTGTGTGTGTGTGTGTGTGTGTGTGTATGTGTGTGTGTGTGTGTGTGTGTGTGTGTGTGTGTGTGTGTGTGTGTGTGTGTGTGTGTGTGTGTGTGTGTGTGTGTGTGTGTGTGTGTGTGTGTGTGTGTGTGTGTGCGAAAAACAAGTATCACGACTAAGGGTCTACATGGATTATCTAAAGATTACAAAAATCCAGAGTGAGAGACACAGGGTATGTGTGTGTATGACTACAAAAATACAAAGAACGACGGGCGCAAAGAACTACGGACCACTCGTAATACAATATTACAGTACTTGCGGCCCCTAATTTTTGCACGCAATGTCGCGATAGGCGAGAAGAAGCACGAAACACATATCTACCCGGCTTCGGCGGGAACGAGAAGGAACCATAGTGGATGCCTGAAGTGAGCTTTTACGGTTGTGATGGTCGTTGTTCGAAGCGTTGTGGACGGGGTCGCCGGCCACCAACGCAGTAGGTGCGCTGCTTCTTATGTTAAGTGCCGTTCGATTATGTAGACATTGCTGCTTATTCTCAATATTCGTGCACGCAATGTCGCGATCGATAGGCGAAGCGAAACACGAAACACATATCTACCCGGCTTCGGCGAGAACGAGAATGAACCATGGTGGATGCCGGAAGTAAGCTTTTTGGGCTTATGGTCGTTGTTCGAAGCGTTGTGGACGGGGTCGCCGGCCACCAGCGGAGTAGGTGCGGTGCTTCTTCTGTTAAGTGTCGCTCACTTATGATGTGGTGGTTAGCCTTCGGAAAGCTAACGGCAAACAC
The DNA here is from genome assembly GCA_026401115.1 of Tetraselmis chui. Classification (NCBI taxonomy): domain Eukaryota; kingdom Viridiplantae; phylum Chlorophyta; class Chlorodendrophyceae; order Chlorodendrales; family Chlorodendraceae; genus Tetraselmis; species Tetraselmis chui. The sequence goes on along the minus strand of JAPMLY010000214.1, from coordinate 147,525 downwards.
AAATATGTTCTATTCGTCGCTGCTCAAATGTTAGGTGGAAGTGCAAATGGAGAGAGATGAGAAGATGTGTCACTGCTATACCTTAGCAATATATTGTAATTGAACAAAGGGAATTGTTAAATGGTTATGTCACCTCCCTCTATTGCACTAGGCTTAAGTAGCTTTCCGCCCCGATGGCTTACGCATGCTCACACTGGCTTAGGTGTTAGGCTTTGGGCTTTTCAACCGTCGTCAACATTTTAGCGACGCGGCTTGTCCAGCATGGTAGTACAGTACGCATCACAACCCTTGCTAAACTGCAGTAGCGACGTACCCACGTTGTACGTCCTTTCGATGGAAAAGCACGAATTGGATTTAGTAACGAGTACATGTGCAATGTCATGCAATGTACAGTTGCAGGAATGTACTCGTCACAATGTAGACATTGCTTATTCCTACTACATTAATTTGTTAAAATCTGTGTGTTTGTCTATGTGCAGGGATCCGGATCCTACGGCTCCGCGAATCCCCGAGACTACTCGGGTTCGGACTCGGTCTCGTGGGTCCGGACCCTAGAATCACAGGTAATCGCGGGATCCGGACCCTAGAATCACATGTAATCGCTGGATCCGAACCCTAGGTTCGGTAGGTAATCGCGGGATCCGAACCCTAGAATCACAAGTAATCGTTGGATCCGGTACCAGTTATTGTAAGTAATCGTTGGATCCGGTACCAGTTACTGTAAGTAATCGTTGGATCCGGTACCAGTTATTGTAAGTAATCGTTGGATCCGGTATTCATCGTACTTTAATGGATCCGCGGTAATCGCGAGTACCTCATCCTCGCAAAACGATGTGGAATCGCGATACCCAATTAGTACTCACGATTCCGAGTATCTCACGATTCTGTGGTGGCCCGAAGTGACACGTTGTTTGTTTGGGAGGTATTTGGCAATGCAAATCTGCTGAAGTGTATGTCTAGGATTGGTTCAATACCCCTGATTGTTGTCATTCCGCAGCCTTGAATCGATTATAGCCCACCCAAGGGCCAGTTAAACGGTGCGTACGCGCTTGAAATCCACCATAATCTGCCCGTCCACATCCAACTCCTATCATAGTTAGCAACAATGGCGGGGCAAGCGAGAGGTAGTAGACCGTCTAGATCACGGAAGAGCTTGTCATCGACGGATATCCAACGTACAGAAGAGGAGCTTGTTGGGAATTCAAGTAGGGTGTTTAGGATACCTCAGTCAAAATCTATTGTATGGGATCCAAGCATAAGCAAGCGCATAGAACTAGTAGAGATGTAAAAATTGAATTTGCAGTACAAATTTCCCCCAAAATGCGCAATTTGTATCAATTTGCATGAGTACTTCGAGTACTTGTTGGAATCGCGAACCCAACGAATCCAACGGAACCAAAAATTTAGAAGTACTCATGTACTCGGTTCCGGAACCGAAAACACAGGTACTCGCTGGATCCGAACCCTAGAATCACATGTAATCGCTGGATCCGAACCCTACAATCACAGGTAATCGCGGGATCCGGACCCTAGAATCACAGGTAATCGCGGGGTCCGAACCCTAGAATCACAGGTAATCGCGGGATCCGAACCCTAGAATCACAGGTAATCGCGGGATCCGGATCCCTTTTTTAGAGGTACTCACTAGTTCCGGATCCTAAAAAATCAAGTACTCATGGATCCGAACCCAGCAAAAAATGGCGGATCCACTCCTTGTCTATGTGTCTGTCGGTGTGTCCCCTTATCATTAGCTCGACTAGATTCGGGGCCAAAAAATGAATTTCCTTAGTATGGAAAGTAATTGCTGATATGTATCACTAACTTCATTGGTGGAGGACTTGCGCCAAACGCAATCTCAACAAACTATTGCGCGATTTGACGGGTGGGTTCATCATTACCTACTACCCACTTGTGTCATTTAATGCGCGTCGCTAAGATGGTACTAGTACTGAAAGGATACAAGTACCCGATGTTATACATGTACGGGTGAGTTCGTAATTAACTACTACTGCGCATCGCTAAGATGGTACCCGACAAAGTACAGCGCAAACGTAATACGGGTGAGTATCAACTATAGGTAATGCTTTTCGGCGGTGAACGGGGCCGCGGAGCACAATGCTCCTTATTCTTGCACGCAATATCGCGACAAACGAGAAGAAGCACAAAACACATATCTACACGGCTTCGGCGGGAACGAGAAGGAACCATAGTGGATGCATGAAGTGAGCTTTTACGGCTGTGATGGTCGTTGTTCGAAGCGTTGTGGACGGGGTTGCCGGCCACCAACGTAGCAGGTGCGATGCTTCTTCTGTTAAGTGTCGTTCGATTATGTAGACATTGCTGCTTATTCTCAATGTTCGTGCACGCAATGTCGCGATCGATAGGTGAAGCGAAACACGAAACACATATCTACCCGGCTTCGGCGGGAACGAGAAGGAACCATAGTGGATGCCTGAAGTGAGCTTTTACGACTGTGATGGTCGTTGTTCGAAGCGTTGTGGACGGGGTCGCCGGCCACCGGCGTAGCAGGTGCGCTGCTTCTTATGATAAGTGCCGTTCGATTCTGTAGACACTGCTTATTCTCAATATTCGTGCACGCAATGTCGCGATCGATAAGCAAAGCGAGACACGAAACACATATCTACCCGGTTTCGGCAGGAACGAGAAGGGACCATAGTGCGTGCCCGAAGTGAGCTTTTACGGCTGATGGTCGTTGTTCGAAGCGTTGTGGACGGGGTCGCCGGCCACCAGCGGAGCAGGTGCGGTGCTTCTTATGTTAAGTGTCACTCGATTATGTAGAAACTGCTTATTCTCAATATTCGTGCACGCAATGTCGTGATCGATAGGCGAAGCGAAACACGAATAACGTATCTAGGGTACACGGTTTTAGGGGGAACGAGAAGAAGCCATAGTGCGTGCCGGAAGTGAGTTTTTACGGCTGATAGTCGTTGTTCGAAGCATTGTGGACGAGGTCGCTGGCCAAAAAAAAGTAAATAGTGTCACGCCTGTGGGCCTCCATGGATTATCTTAATGATTATAAAAATAAAGAGTAAGAGATATAGGGTATGGGAGAGAAGAAAGTGTGTGTGTGTGTGTGTGTGTATGTGTGTGTGTGTGTGTGTGTGTGTGTGTGTATGTATGTATGTATATGTGTGTGTGGGGGGTGTGGGGGGGTGTGTGTGTGTGTGTGTGTGTGTGTGTGTGTATGTGTGTGTGTGTGTGTGTGTGTGTGTGTGTGTGTGTGTGTGTGTGCGTGTGTGTGTGTGTGTGTGTGTGTGTGTGTGTGTGCGTGCGTGTGAAAAATAAGTATCACGACTAAGGGCCTACATGGATTATCTTAATATTACAAAAATACACAGTGAGAGACATAATAGGGTATGTGTGTGCATGATTATAAAAATAAAAAGAACGACAGGCGCAAAGAACAACGGGCGACTCGTAATACATTATTACACTACTTGCGGCCCCTTTGGTGTTGCCCTATATTATAGTCTTGCCTACTGTGTTAGGCATTCTTTAGATATTCTTATATTCAAAAGCAGCGGAGACCACTAAGTAAAATTAACAAAAGAGGAAAATACAAGTCAAGATGGCATTAAATAAGTTGATTAAGGCATTCTTCGTCTCCGAAATTTGCCACCAACCGTGTAAGATGGCATTTGGTTTTACCCTATAGTTATGCCTCAATGATGCATTTCTGCTGATTTTGCACACACACACACACACACACACACACACACACACACACACACACACACACACACACACACACACACACACACACACACACACACACACACACACGTGACAGCTGGCCTCTCTGCTAAGCTATTTTTAGCACGAATCTCTTCTTGCTTGTTGTTGTTGTCATTGCAAGCGAGAGTGGAGATCGAGAAAGATGGAAGATGTCTATATGTTTAGTGAAGTAACACCAGAATGTAACTAAAAATGGAAATGGTCAATTGTGTATGTCACCTCCCTCCATGGCACTAGGCTTAAATGGGTAGAGCTTGACAAGCTCTCGCATGCTCTCGCGTGGTCCTCGTGACCTTGTGCCATGCGTTGGGGCTCTTGTAACGCCCGGACAAATTAGCGCGGCGGCTTGTCCGTCTCGGGAAATCGGACCAACGCGTCGTACAGCAAGTTCGATTATTGTGCGCACTATGCGTACCGAAAGGTAATGAAATTGAAATTGTATTACAACATGCATCGGCAAAGTTGACCGACTGTTGTCTAACGGCCATCAGTACTCCGCCATCTAGGACACTTCCATCTAGGAGAACGATTAGGTTGTGTACTCTTCGAAGAGGTAGACCTATCGACACACCTACCTGCAATGTGTGCCGGATGTTCCCACGTATGGTTAGATGTCAGCGAGTCGAGTTCTAGATGCATGGCCTTTTGTCAATCCGCTTATTGGGGGCTGACCAAGGCGGCATGGTAGGATGTCGGTTCAACACAAACACAAGCAGACACTAACGCCACATGCGCAACGGGTCCTTCAGTTGACTCGTGCCGGGGGTGGGCAGCCATCGTTGAGATGTCATGGAGAGCCACGAACGAGGTCCTCCACGTGCTCGGAGAGGTCACACGAGCATGCGTTAATAGCACACATGCGTGTGACTGTGGACACATGAGCGACACAATCCTCAACGCGAGAAGGCGGCCCGCGAAGACGTGTAGGTCTGTCTGGCTCAAGCAAGGTGGAAACCATACTCTCGTTATCCGGGATAAGATCAGCGGACGAGGGTATGACAAGGGGGGCGAGTCATCGTCTACGTCGAAGAACACATCTGCCGACGAATCAGCATTATGTGAGGTGCCAAAGCTTGGAACTGCTTCATAGAACTTGACATGGACGCACGTAGTGATGCGCCGTGTAGCGGGATTATGCACGCGGTAGCTCGGGGAGCTATGTGAGTACCCCATCATCACGCCACGGAAGTCTTCCATGCCAAGTTTCCGTCTGAGGTTGGCCGGCACTTTGACGAAGACTATGCACCCAAACACCCGGAAAGTTTATGCATCGGGCACGGCACCCGTGAGGAGTGTGAGAAGGGGCCCTCCAAAAGGACCGACTGCTATAGTGAATGCGCGGTTGCGCAAGTGTACCACTGTGTTGATCGCACACGACCATATGTTGAAAGGGACAGATATAGCGTGGAGCATGGAGGAGGCGCCGTCACGTAGTGTACACCACTTCCGCTCTGCTTTCCCTAGCATATGATGAGCATAGGGGGCGGAGAACATAGGGGTTGCTCAAACCCAGTTGTGTGCACATGGGCTGCGTCTCGGATGCCTCAAACACATGGTCTGAGTCGAACCTTATGAATGAAGCAAGTGCATTGAGTTGTGAATGGCACTTGGCATGGATATTGCGTGCGTCCCGTAGAACGGTCTCCAACTTTGAACATGTTTTATCTTTGGATTTCATAAATCAAACCCACATAGAGTTTGTGAGGTGGTCGATAAGTAGAAGGCAATAGCGCAGTCCTTACGGTGAAGGTACATACACGGGACCCTATAGGTCACAAGAGAACTTCTCAAGGGCGGTTGCACGCTTTTGTGATACAGTGCGATTGCGCGGGACCGAGGCGGCCTTGTTCAAATTGCACGAATCGCATGAGAGATCAATTGCAAAGCTAGGCATGGACGGCACAGAACGGGCATCATTTGAATGCTAGTCATGAAGGCTTTGCATGTTCAAATGCCCTAGACGGTTATGTCACAAGGCAGGGCCACACTGAGCAACAAGTGCGACAAACCGCCCACTACGGCTGTCTACGTGGTGCTAGGACAGCCTCGCAGAGTCATGTGTCATGGGAAGGAGGTACATGCCGTTGCCCGACGGCACTAGCATCCCCATTCATGTGGTGACAAGAAGCATGCCATAGTCAGAATTAGTCGGAAACGAGAATTCGCACCCGGAGTGTTGCTGCATACAGTTGACGCTCAGTATACGACTAATTTGATGTGCCGACCGAGAGGTCAGGTCAGGCGTGTACAATGCATGAACGCCCCGAAACATAGTTTGACCAGAGACTAGGCATATAGGAACTGTAACAATACCACTCCGCATCAAAGAGACACCGACACCACCGACGGTGCTATGCCGAGAGGATGTGTGAAAATCCGAGAAGTCGGATTTAAATGATGTGAGACTGACTGAGCATGCATAGTCAACGACCCAGTAATCGGACAATTCAGCAGCTAAGGACGCACATGACGTGAATGCAACAGATGTGAAGGAAACACTGACCGCAGTGCCGTCGTACTCGTCCTCCATGTCGTCCTCCGGAGGACAGCCAGTGGCATCCTCCAGCGGAGCAGAGTCAGCATGCACGTCAATGAGATGTGCCGTGGGAAGAGGCTGGCCCGCGTACTTCTCTGTAATTTGTTTGCGCTTGGCCAATCTTCAACGGAGGACGTCTGCATTAGGCCCCTTGCCATTGGACCAAGCATGATTTGGATCACCGCAAGCACCGCACTTAGTGGGAAACTTTGTCATGTAAGGATGTTTGTTGGCCACCCAACTGCCAGGTCCGCGACCCCCTTGGCGCTTGCGATCAACAAGAAACGTGTTGAGGGGATGGCAATAAGCGGCATTGTTTGAACCAACATGTTCCTCCGCGTCCCGAATCTGCGCTTGGTGGATCATGCTGCCCATCACCCTATCAGCTCACATAATGAAGTCGACGTCGAACGCATTAATGACGCACAGCTTCGCATGGCCATACTGACCAACATTGGAGAGTCCACGAATCATGACGAGTGCGAGGACGTGAGGGTGAATCGCCGCCGACCCGTCCTTCAATTGGAGGCACTCATTAAGGTCGTCAAAGTGATCTTTGACGGCGTGAACGTATGCTCACACGGACTGTCCGGAGGCCTGCCGGATCATCACACGGTCCAAAAGCGAGAGTGCGCGCGAGATTGATTGTGCATCCAGTCTCTCGCACAACATCTCCCACGCAGCTGTCCCTCAGTCGTGCCGGCTGGCTGAAACGCCCGCAATAGCCTGGGCGACCGGTTTTTTGTGTCGACAACACTGGACGAGCATAGCGTGTGCGTAATGCTGAACGACTGGGTTGATAGGGACGCCGGACGAAGACAGAGCGAGTTGCCGGATGAGCGCGGCCGCCTTTAGTGACAGAAACGACAAGAAGTCGCGCTTCTATAATTTAAAGTGACTTGTCTTTGGCATCAAGGGCGCGTCCATGCGAAATGGCCGGGAGAAAGAGCCACCGTCGCCTGATCAGCCTTCAGAGCGTCGAAGCCATGGTCGATAGTGAACCGACGGTTGTTGCCTCCGTGTGGTGTCTGCTCGAAATTAGGAGCAAGCACGAAATCCGCAGTAAGCCTATGGGGAGCGGCTACGGGAGTAGTTGAGGCAGTGTGGATAGCGACCGGGTGACAGCGCAGCGCGTCCCGACGGAGTTGCTTCGACTGGGTAATGGCATGTTCGTCCATTCGAGTGTGAAGAGCTTGTAGCTGCTCCATAATTTAACGAATGTTGTCGCCCGCAGAGTCGGCGTATTGGATGTCGCTGCGACCGTGGGCGTCGGCGGTGTTGTCGGTTGATGCCGCGGACCCCGGTCTGCCTTTTGGCGCCATTCCAAGAAACAATTACCAAGCAAGACGATGGAAAAATCTACCATTGGTAACTGTGCCTAACGGAGGTTTTAAAGAGACGCGTTGATGCCCGCCGACCCCTCGGCCTTATGCCGTTGGGTGTCTCAAAGTACCTTTTTCGTATCCTCCACCCAGTTTGGGGCACAGCGACAGTCGAGGCAAGAACTAGCACGTCTATATGTCCGGTGCGCATTCGGGTGATGTTGTCGTGCACCATCTATATGAGTGTTCACCCATGAGTGCTCCCCCTTCCCCTCTCCAACTTGGCCATGTATTCACCCTCTCCACACAAGCGAGTGCGCTTGTGTGGGTGGCTAGGTCGTCGTGGCGTAGAGTATGTTAAAGCCTTGGTAGGCTAGAGTAGAGTCGGCGATAGAGGTGTTGTTCCGTAGAGCAAGATTTAAAATAGAAAATAAGTAAAAACGTAGGTAAGTTGTAAAGTATGAAAGTTTTTGAAATAAGATCGGCTTTGCCTTCGGGCGAGTTTCCAAGTTGCACGCCGGAAGAAAATTCTGTCTCGCGTATCCTTTAGGTGGAGGGCTCCATAACATGTTGAACGTGGTATGCATCACGGTTCGATTGTTAGAGTTGGGAACGGATAGTTAGACGGAGGTCGTGCCGGCCCCACAAGGGGGCCGGGTGTGGTGACTAGAGAAGTGAGAGGAGTGAGATGGCGGCCGGCGAAGGCACCGGTAGGGCCGGCCGACCGCCACTAATAGGGAATAGAGTACCGCTAATAGCATAACATTAAGTACTAGGATGACAAATAGCTACCTTGTACATAAGTACTAGGCAACGGGATGCTATTGCTAACACCCCCCTCAAGGTAGCCGAGGTCTTGGCGTCGTCCTAGCTTGCGTCGAGGAAGGTGCCATCATGGTCGAAGGTGTAGTGCTTGTAGCGTGTGTCTCATGCAAGGTAGGTGTAGGGACATGCGCTCACGGGAACGTGCCGCTACCGGCGAGTTACCGATGTGAAGCGGTTCCAAATGTACTGCGTAATGTACTATTCTGACATATAGCGGGGAAAAGTGTCCCCGGGCGAATTAGCCGACGCATGAGAGCGACCGGCGAGGAAGAAGCACAGCCAACAAGGCCGTTAGGAGCGTGTAGGCACGCAAAAGCATAGACGGGCGCTCGTGTTGATTCCCCCCGTTCGCCGTGGGAAAGTTAAGCTCCTCGCTAAGTTAGGTGAGCATTGCGGCGTTGCCTCGGGAAAAAAAAAAAACATTACTAATTAAAGTACGCACGGGCCGAATTTTCGCGGGTCGGTCTTAAAAAACCAGATCCGGTGGAGAGCATCGGTAGGTGGAAGCTAGGTGGGGCGAGCGTGGCGCCGGGCGCTTTACACACGCTCTACTCTTTTTTACGTGGGAGTACGTAGGACTAGCGTGGCGCCGAGCGCTTTATACACGGTCTTCTCTAGTATAATTTGGTGGAGGGCCCATAACCTGTTAGAGTTGGGAACGGATAGTTAGACGGAGGTCGTGCCGGCCCCACAAGGGGGCCGGGTGTGGTGACTAGAGAAGTGAGAAGAGTGAGATGGCGGCCGGCGAAGGCACCGGTAGGGCCGGCCGACCGCCTCTAACAGGGAATAGAGTACCGCTAATAGCATAACATTAAGTACTAGGATGACAAATAGCTACCTTGTACATAAGTACTAGGCAACGGGATGCTAGTGCTAAGATCGATAAGGAAGATACTCTAACTTGCAGTGTGCTTATTACGTGTACGCTAATGACCAGCCTTGGGTGACGACTCGTGTCGAGACAAGAGAAGTGATGGGGACTAAAGTTGTTAGCTGTCTATAGGCTAGCTAGTATTATCGTGCGTCGGGCACTCTAGTCGATGCATTATACACAAGGACTTCTAGCACATCATTTATTATCTCTTTGTAACTAATCTACATTAGAAATCACTTTCAACATGTCCATGTTACATGCAATCAACGCGCTATTCCCCCAATATCGCAACTCCACCAACCCAAGAATGATGAATTTTCCCGAAGTACATTTTGTCGTATTTTAGGTACATGTAGCCACTCAGTGGTAAGAAGTTGAAGTGTTCTACACATGAAAAAATACCAAAAGCATAACCGACTAATTTTGTCGGTTGTGCCATTGTTGTAAGTACTACCTTCTAGTTATTAGTTGCAGATAGCTACTGTAAGCTATTCTAGATATGATTAGTACATGTCTAGATCGGACATACCGATAACATGTTTGTACTGGTACAGAGCTGTCGCTAGGCTTCAGCTCTAACACTTTTGTTGTCCCGACACCACGCCTCGGGCTGGTTGTCTCTGTGACTGTCCCTTTGCGTGATTGTGACTGTAACTACGTATGCGTTAGTTACCTTCCTTACTGATCGTGTGTGCACGGTTTAACAGGTTATGGGCCCCCGCCTCACGTCACTCACGCGCGACAACCTGGTTCGGCGAGCTGCGATCGCCACCTCTCCCGAAGAAGGCAAGTTTTCATAGATACCTAGTACTTTCATCCTGTAGTCGGCGGTATCGCCAGTATAACCAGCGTTTAAAAAACATCCATCCCACCTAAGTCAGCCGCTCGAGGACGCCAGACAGCCACCCACACCGACGCACTCGTCGTGTGTGGACAGGGTGCATACAGGTCCAAGCTGGAGACCGGGGGGGGGGGCGCACTATCGGGTGACTATACATATACAGAGTGCACGACAGCCTTAGATTACTGTATTAATTAATATATTATCGTAGCGACTCAGCCGCCGCCGCATCGTCCCACCTGCACTGGCCGTGGCCCCGACTTGTGCCCCACACTGGGTGGAGGACACAGAAAAAGTGCTTTGAGACACCCCGGGGCATCAGGCCGAGGGGTCGGCGGGCATCATGCCGTCTCTCTGCATACCGCTGTTAGGCACACGTCCGGCTAGCGGTTTTTACCGCTGCCTGTTTTTTAAGCTCTTTTCTTTTTCTCGCCCTGTGTCGAAATGGCGCCAAAAATTCGCTCTGTCGACAATCCACCTGATTCGCCTCCTGCTTCCCCTGACCTCGGCTCTCCGCAGAGCTCTGTCAGTCCCACCCCTGCTACCCTCGCACTCGTCCTGCAACAAATGGCGCTCATAAACGCCCGCCTGGACGCTCAGTCTGCTGCTGCTGCTACTGCTGCTGCTGCTGCTGCTGCTGCTGGTCCTGTAGCTGCCCCTGCGGACCCCTCTTTCGCTGTGCGTCGTCACGACGCGCAGCTCGACCCCCATCGCGACAACCACTCTCTGAACCTCCTTTTCTCCGACCCCCCAACACACGCATCTCCCTTTCCCGGCACTCGGCTGGACGCGCAGCCGGCCCACGATGCTGCTTTCGCTGCAGCGTCGGTTGGCGACCCCCATGTCGCACTCCGCCGCCACGATGCGCACACCGCACCACAGCCTCACGGACTGCCCGCGGAACACCTACCACCACCCCCTCCGTACCCTCCTGCAGGGTATGCCCTCCCGGATCCCGGACCTTTTTTCCCGGAGGCACCGCCGCCCCGCGTCCCCGCCTCCCGTGGCCACCCGCACCCGTACGGCCCCCCGCTTTCAATGGCCGGCCACTCTCCTTTCCCCGGCGGCCCACCTTCTCCCTTCCCCGGTGGACCACCGCCTCCCTTTCCTGGCTGGCATTCGCATCCTACACAGCGAGGTGGGCACACCACCCGTGGCGGGCGTCGCCCCACCATTGACCCGGTGGTCATCGGCCGCGCCGCCCACGAGGCCACCGGTTTCGACAAGGACGCCCTCAACCGGTCCATGAAGATGTCGGTCCCTACCATGGGGCCCACCACGGACTTCAAGCAGTGGAAGAGGAACTTCCTTAATTTCCTCTCCATCAAGGCCACTTACCTCATCCCACAGCTGGCCATCCGCGACTCGGGCGCCGTGTTAGACGAACCGGCGCAACACTACGCCTACACCCTGCTCCTTCATGCAGCTAGCGCGAACCCACGCGCCGACCAAGCGATGAAGTGCGTCTCCCCAGCACGTCCTGACTGCGCAGCGGCAGCGTGGGACCTTATGTGTGAACGTCTCGACAGTCGGTCCTTTGCTCGCTCATTGTCGCTGCTGGACAACTTGATGGTCAGACAACGCCCCGGACAATCACTCAGTGATTATGTCCACTACATGAGACAGACGTTCGACGACTACAACGAGACATGTCAGATGGTCGATGGTTCCGCTGCCATTCACCCCCACAACCTCGGTCTCCTCATGCTGCGCGGTATTTCCAGCAACGGCCCACACGGTCATGCCAAACAGTGCGTCATCAACGCGTTCGACACAAACTACCTGCTGTCCGCTGATGACGTGATGGCCAGCATCCTCCACCTGGCACACAATATGGACGAGGACGACGCCCCGGCCGCAACAGCTCCCCACACCTCACCGCCTCCCATCTCCGCGTTTGTCGCTGCTGGCCGTGGATCACACAGCGGTCGAGGCCACCCTCCACGTGTCCCTCGCGGTGGTCGCGTCCTGCCCACAAAGTGTTCCGCTTGCGGCAGCCCGGACCACATCTTGTCCTCTTGCAATGCCCCGGATGACGCCCTCTTGCGGTGGACACTCGCGAAGCGCAAAATGATCATTCAGAAGTACGGCACCCCTGCAGGTGGCTCTCACTCTGCGCACGCCGCTGTGCTGAGCGACGTCCCCGCCGATGACTTTGACAGTTTGCCTACCCTCGAGGAATGCACGGATGATTACGATGACACCGAGGTGAGTGTGCCTTTCAGCTCCGTAGCCTTCTCCTCCTCCCTCACCCCCGGTCGTAACCTCTCACAGTACTGGGTAGTCGATTCCGCCTGCTCGATCAACCTCACCGCGTTTAAAGGCGACTTCGTACGATTCACACCCCCCTCCGCTCCCTCGCGCGTTGGCGGGGTTGGTGTTGACGTCAAAGGCAGTGGCTCCGTCCCAGTTTCAGTCCGCCTTGACACAGGCGTACTTATTCATCGCACTGTCCATGCGTTGTACACCCCTGACTTGTCCTCTCGCTTTGCTCAGCGCATCGGCCGGTTACTTAGTGTCAGCTGGATGCAGACCCACAGCGGTTGTGAATTCATCTTCCCCTCTAACTCTTACACTGGTTTGCTTGTGGTGCCCTCCGGAATGGGTGTGCTAGAGCCCTCCGGAAACGGCCTCTACCTCCTCCCCCACCAGCCAGAGCCCCCCCCCAGTACCTCCACGATGAGAGTGAATTCTCCCTCCCCTAGTGTTGCCCTTGCTGCCCAGTGCGACCCTATACTGTGGCACCGTCGGTTTGGACACCTAAACATGCAAAGCCTGCGGGCCAAGCACACGCACGGTGTCCCGACTAGCCCTGCATTAACCAGCTCTGTAACCGATGTCTCTTGCGACTCATGCTTGTTACACAAGGCCACAGCTGCACCGCGCAACACCACTGCATGCGCGAAACCTTCTCGTCCCCTCCTCAACCTCTCCTCTGACCTATGGGGACCGGTCAACGTCCCCTCCCCACATGGCCTCCGCTACTGCTTGCTCGTCATTGACCACCACACCCATTACATGTGGGTGCGGTTCCTCAAGTCCAAAAACGATGCGTGCTCGGAGTTGGAAAACATCCTCCTCGACATCAAGCACATGCATGCACGTTACCACTCCCAATCGGGCGCGTTTGCACCAATCATAAAATTTGACTCGGACTCTGTCTTTGAGGCTGCAACAACCCGCCAGATGTGCGCACAGCTCGGCGTTGGGGTCCAGTTCTCTGCCCCATACGCCCACCACATGCTCGGCAAAGCCGAACGTCCTTGGCGCACTATCCGGGACAATGCGTCAGCGATGCTCCACAGTATGGCCGTTCCCAACTCCATGTGGTCATGCGCTGTCAGCACTGTTGTGTACCTCCGCAACCGCACGTACAGTCGCTCAGTCGGCCCCACTGGTGGCATCCCACTCACCCTCCTCACGTCGTCTGTGCCTGACGCCTCCAAGTTTCGCGTCTTCGGGTGCACCGTCTTCGCCAAGTTGCCTGACAAACTGCGTCGAAAACTCAGTGAAAAGGCGTTTCGTGGCGTCATGGTCGGCTACCCCAATGACGCACCCGGGTACCGCGTTTACAACCCGGAAACCCGTCGAATCACCACTTCCGTCCATGTTGTCTTTCAGGAAGACACCCCGGGCTTCGGCGCACAACTCTCCGTCGACTCCACCATCACCAACCCTTCGGATGACGCACCGGCCACCTCACTCCAATCCCACCCCATCGACATACCATTGCCAGACCCCATGCCCCCTCATGCCGCCCCTCGCCAAACTCGGCTCCGTTCTCATCCCCTACGCTACGGCGAAGTGGTTGCCCACGTGTCCGACTTCCCCCCGACCCTCGTGACGGCGTGTTGTGACCCTGAACGAGGCAAAGCCAAAGAGGACATCTTCGAACACCCTCACGTTCCCAACCTTATCACTGGTCCCCCTCACACACCTGCCGGCACATCGCCTACTGCCGTCGCCCTCATGTCCGCCCGGGAGTGTGTGGAGCCGAAATCGTACCGAGCTGCCTTGGACAGCGCCCAGGCCCCCCAGTGGCAAGCCGCTATGCAGCAGGAGTACTCCTCCCTCATGGACAACGGCACTTGGGAGCTCGTTGACCTTCCCCCGGGTCGCATGGTAGTTAACAGCATGTGGATCTACAAAGTGAAGTCTGACACCGCCGGTGACGTCTCCCGCTTCAAAGCGCGGTTCGTCGCCAAAGGGTGCAGCCAACGCGCTGGACTAGATTACACTGAGACATTCTCTCCTGTCATCCGCATGGCCAACCTACGTCTCTTCCTGGCCATCGCAGCCGCCCGTGACCTTGAGCTTTGCCAACTTGACATCGACACTGCGTTTCTCTACGCACCGATTAAGGAAGACGTGTACATCCGCCAGCCCCTCGGCTTCAACGATGGCACGTCCAAAGTGTGTCACCTCAGGCGCTGCCTTTACGGCCTGAAGCAGTCCCCCCGCGAGTTCAACATTCTCCTCCGTGCCTGGCTCGTCGACAATGGGTGGCAACAGTGCGTTTTTGGCCCTTGCATCTACATCTTCCGCACCGGCCACGTCTTCGCCATGATCGCGTTGTACGTCGATGACATTCCTGCAGCCTGCAATGATACCGCATGGCTTGCATCGTTCAAGGCCAAGCTCGGAGAACGGTTCAAGATCAAGGACCTCGGCGACCTCTCCCAATTACTCGGCATGCACATCACCCGTGACCGCTCGGCACGCACCGTCTCCTTGGACCAATCCAAGTACTTGCGCGACATCCTCGCCAAGTACAACATGACCGACGCTAGACCGTCGTCCCTTCCCATGGACCCTGGCTTCCTCGCCGGCCTCGCGCACATGTCCTCGCCCCATCTCACCGGCGTGGCAAAGGATGTTTACCCAAGCCTCTTGGGCAGTCTCCAGTACGCGGCCGTCTGCACGCGCCCCGATGTCTCCACGGCGTTGAGCATCCTCGGCTCAGCCCAAGCTTCCTCCACGGAAGCCCACCTGCAGGCCCTGAAGAAGGTCCTTCGATACCTCCATGGCACCATCGACATGCGCCTGACGTTGGGGGGGGCACGGACCACAGTCTCCAACTCACAGGCTTTGCCGACGCTGACTGGGCAAACGACATCAACACCCGCAAGTCCCGTTCGGGCTACCTATTCACACTTGGACGCGGTCCCATCAGTTACAAGTCCAAACAACAAACCTGTGTGGCCCAATCCACGTGTGAAGCCGAGTACTACTCTGCGGCGGATGCCACCAAGGAGGGACTCCATCTCCGGCAACTTATGGGGGAGATCTTTAACGCCCCCATCACCGAAACCACCACCATCTGGGAGGACAACCAAAGCGCCATCGCGTACTCCCAGAACGCCTTGGTCAGCGAGAAGACCAAACACATCGGTCTGAAATGGCACTTCCTCAAGGACCATGTGGAGTAGGGAATCATCAAGTTGAGGTACCTCCCCAATGACCAGATGGTGGCTGACATGTTTACCAAGCCCCTCCCAGGACCAGCACTCACAAGACACCGAAGTGCAATCCTTGGAGGACAAGACCCAATGCAACGCTTCATCCCGTAGCTACCTTCATGGGGAGTGTTGTAAGTAATACCTTCTAGTTATTAGTTGCAGATAGCTACTGTAAGCTATTCTAGATATGATTAGTACATGTCTAGATCGGACATACCGATAACATGTTTGTACTGGTACAGAGCTGTCGCTAGGCTTCTGCTCTAACACTTCTGTTGTCCCGACACCACGCCTCGGGCTGGTTGTCTCTGTGACTGTCCCTTTGCGTGATTGTGACTGTAACTACGTATGCGTTAGTTACCTTCCTTACTGATCGTGTGTGCACGGTTTAACAGCCACAAACGACTAAAATTAGTCGGATTTGACTGTAGAGATTAGGGGCGGCGTTTTGTTTGGCAAGGTCAATAGAAAACGCAGTTGCATGTGCTCTGACTGCTACAAATTCCTTGACCGTGGCGGAAGGATTGAAGCGTATATATGTCAGGCGAATATGCACTCTTGCCGAACTTGTTTGTTCCATTAGCGCTTCGAAAAGCGGCTGCGGCAGATAGAGGGGGACATAACCGCCGAGAAAATTGGATACAACGGGGTCAAGAGCAAGTTACGAGCCTCGGGTATCATGCAATTGCAATAGCGATTTCGAAAATGGCAAAGAGGCAAATGCAGTGACCTCTCCGCACCACGTGATGGAGCCATCCATCCTTTAGTCCCCTAAGCTACCTCCCGCCCGCTATAGCAATGTGTTCTAAAAGATTCGGAGTATAGTCTCCCCTTCCATCCACCGCAACGGTCCCCCTTCATCGCCATCCCCACTCACCACGCACGCATGGACGGAAAGCCATATCTCTCGTTGCTACCAGAATGCAACAAACTAAGGCTAGGGATCAAGTACATTTTGTTGATGTTGATGGTAGTGATTGTCAAAATTGAGGGGGCGATAAGGAATGATTACACTCGGTGAGTGACACTGCATGTCATCTCACCCTCGGCAAGTGCGTAGTACTTGCCTATCATAGGACACGCACTCACCTTGTGGTGAGCACGCGCCGACGTATATTCTGAGCCTTTGGATGATATCTAACGCTCAACAACTTACCACTATCAGTAACATAATCCTATCTATTGTTGATTGGCTTATCATCTTATTGTGCTGAGTCACAGCCGCACTATCACGATGCTACTTGACCAACATTGCTGTGTAGCAACTTGATTACCACATAAAACTATGTCTCGCAACACTCTTCCTTGCTACGCAGGCATTCCCATGATGGCATTGCACAACTTGCCGTGCCTTGCACTCACTAATGGCATGGTAAGCACATCGGCAAGCATGTTCTCCGTCGCACAATATTACACCTCGATGTCTCCGCTCTCCACCTTCTCCCGACAGAAGTGGCACCTCACTTCCATGTGCTTGTTGCGTCCGGTCGTCGTGCTATTCTTGTTGAGTGCAATACAACTCTGATTGTCCTCGTGAATTGTGATGGGAGACCCGGAGTCTTGGTGAAACTCGTGGAGTAGTTGCTTCAAAAACATCGCCTCCTGAGTCGCCGCAGTCAGCGCCATATACTCTGCCTCCGCTGTCGACAACGCCACAGTTTGTTGCCGCTGACTTTTCCAGCTCACCGCTGCACCGTTGAGCATGAACACATACCCCGTGCGAGAGCGGCGCTCGCCAATATCACTCGCGTAGTCAGAATCTGACCATCCTACCACCTTTGATGAGGGTGCGCCACCATACATCAACACCGACTCTGCGGTCCCCTTGAGGTAGCGGAGCACCCTCTTGGCTTGCTCCCAATGTGACTGAGAGGGGTCGGACATGTACCTACTAAGGTGGGTAACAGCCATGGTGATGTCGGGCCGTGTGCTTACGGAAGCGTACAACAAGCTGGCGATCAAGCTTTGGTACGGCACTAGACCGGGAGGCAACTTTGATGTCGACGTCTCCACACAATTGCTCAAAGCATCAACCGCCATAGGTGAGCCCACTGGCTTGCAGTCCATCATGTTGAAGCGCTCCAACATATCTAAGACATATTGCTGTTGTCCAATTCTGATGATGCGGCTGCCACGACCACGCTCGACTGTCATGCCAAGCAACAAAGACACTGGACCGAGGTCTTGCACGTTGAACCTTTCACCGAAAGCCGAGTTGAACCCAACGATGAAGCTACCCGCTGGTCCGACGATGATGCTGTCGTCCACGTACAACGCCAAGACATAAAGCTCACCCTCCTTGATGAAGACGTAAATGCCGGGATCCACCTTGGATTGGGTAAAGCCATACTCCTCTAGCCATGCTGTGATTGTCTTATTCCAGTTCCTAGGAGCTTGCTTGAGGCCATACAATGATTTCTTCAACAAGCACACTCGCTCCTCTCCATTGATGTCGAAGTGACGGAATCCTTCCGGCTGCCTCATGTAGATTTCCTCCTCGATGTCGGCCTCCAAGAATGCCGTCACCACATCAAGTTGCTCCACCTCCCAAGCAGCAAGCGCGAGCAACGTTCGAAAAGAAATCACCCTCACTGTGGGAGCGAAGGTCTCGTGGTAGTCCACACCCTTCTCTTAAGCAACCCCGCGAGCTACAAGTCTTGCTTTGTACCTTGTTATCTGTCCATTGGCATCGCGCTTCAGCTTGAAAACCCACTTGGAATCTACGAGTTTGCGACCGGCAGGACAAGGGACCAATGTCCAAGTTTTCCGAAATACAAGTGAGTCGTACTCGCTCTTGATAGCTGCCTCCCACTCCCCCGATTGGGGACTCCTCAGCGCTTGCTTGTATGACACATGCTCTTGAACAGTCGAGCTGCTGGCTGACTTAATAGCCGCGGTACTTCCCGTAGTCCATCCATCTCCCGAAGCGCCCGCTGAACGGAGATTATACCTTGGACTGGGTACGCATTGCTGTGGTGCGGCAGTGGATCGAAGATTATACCTTGGACTTGGAGTCTCCCCCGAATGCATGTCCCGTTCATCTTCCATCGACCCGGAATGCTGCAGCGACTCCCGTACCGGCGACTCCCCCGAAGGTGTATCCCGTTCTTCGCTACTCATGGTGCGCGGGATGCTGTCCTCTTCATCATCAGTGCGTTGCTCCGCATTGCTCTCCCCCATGGAGAGGACTGCAGCCTCATCGAACACCACGTTACGGCTGCTCACCATCCGACGAGTAGCAGGATTTTACACCAACCACGCAGGTGATTCGGAAGCATAGCCCACAAAGACACCCTTCCACGCGCGATCGTCAAGTTTGCGGCGTTGATACTTGTCAACGTGGACATATGCCGGACAGCCGAAGACCCGCATGGAGCTCAAATCGGCTCGTCTACCGGTCGCCAAGGTGAAAGGTACACCGCCGGCTCCGCTACTATGCACACGATTGCGGATATGCACCGCAGCGGCCATCGCTAGAGCCCAATACGCTTTAGGCAGCGCGGCTTGCCGGATCATTGACTGCGCCATCGGGACCAATGTCCCCCACTGCCGCTCAATTCGGCCATGTTGCAAATGCGCGTAAGGGGCAGTGATCTCCACGGCGATGTTGAACTCATCCAAGAGGTTTCGGAGGGCAGCACCTAAGAACACCGTGTCATTGTCCACCCGAAGACGACGAACCGTGTGCCCAAGAGAACGGATGGTAGTCAACATACGACGGAACGAGGCGGGAGCCTGATCCTTGGAGCGGACCGCATCATGCAACATGAAACGGCTCCGGAAATCAACCGCACACAAGCTTTACCGCCGTCCTCCCAAGGATGGAACACTCATAGGACCGCAAAAGTCTAAGCCGAGGACCTCAAAGACACCAACGTTCCGGTCAGCCGGCTCACGAGAGATACGGCGGACGTGCGACTTACACGCAGCACATGTCTCACAGAAGCCCAACTTCTCCGACGCAGAAAACGCCACACCCTCCACCTGAGTGGCCAAGAGCCCGTCCAATTGCGACTCGCCAAGGTGACCGAGTCGGGAATGCCACAACTGTTTTTCCAATGGCGCAGTGGCGACCGAAGCGGTAGGATTCGACGAAGCAACCCGCGCCGGCAACCACACTAACAAATGCGCGCGCTCCAACGGAACCACCACGCCACCACCATGACCGGCATGATGACGAAGGTGGTCCACGGGATCAGCTAACACCACAGAATGACCTTGTCGCCGAGGGCCCATAACCTGTCAAAATTGAGGGGGCGATAAGGAATGATTACACTCGGTGAGTGACACTGCATGTCATCTCACCCTCAGCAAGTGCGTAGCACTTGCCTATCACAGGACACGCATTCACCTTGTGGTGAGCACGCGCCAACGTATATTCTGAGCCTTTGGATGATACCTAACGCTCAGCAACTTGCCACCATCAGCAACCTAATCTTCTCTATTGTTGATTGGCTTATCATCTTATTGTGCTGAGTCACAGCCGTACTATCACGATGCTACTTGACCAACATTGCTGTGTAGCAACTTGATTACCACACAAAAGTATGTCTCGCAACAATGATAATTTGAAGCGTCGACATTGAAGGGCTTGATATCTCGGATTGTTGATCTTGATAGCATTGATATTTTGAGATATTGACATCGATGGCACATTAAGCGGATATTATCGCCGATGTATAATTGTTGGGACGGTATATCAGCATATCAAGCTTTGACAATTGATATTTTCTAAATGTTTTGATAATTGATGGAATTGATGTTAGCGCTTTTGTCATCATGCCGATGTCGATGTCACAACCTAGCACATCGATGGCACCATCAAGGGATGATGATGATATTATCAACGATGTATCGATGGGTGATCCCTAGCCTTACAACAAACTATCCACACGAGTATCGAAGTTGCCCCCGGCCGCTTGATGTCCCTTAATCCTCGCCGACGATCACCCGACGGAACTACGCACGCGAGAGTATGCTACGAATTGATACGTGCTTATCCGAAATTCCCCTATCATTTCTACTTTTGGTCATTACTCGAATGTAGCAGGCATCGCATCACTTTCCAAATTTTTAGTAATGCAAGTCATAATATTACATAATAGAGCACCAAGAAGTAGCCGCAAAAATACGATTTGCTACCCAATATATTAGCGTGTCGACAGCAACCACACGGCATATAATATATGGGCGTGTAGATGCGTAGCACCTAGCCGATAATCCGCATGAATATAAATTTCTTGAATTGCGCAATATCAATCATGAACATCCAATCCGAAAAGCAACAACAACTAAACAATTCGAAGGTGGTGATTTGGGTTTTGATTGGACGAATGAAAAACGCTTCATCCACTCAAATGGTTGGCGGCGAATAATGAGGGAATTGTTCCCGAGTACCGTGTCGCCCTTGCGATTTACGTTTGTGTTCTCATAAAGCCGAGCGGTCTCCCATGTCATATGGGTATCTCGAACTATCACGGCTAGGAAGAAAGTCTAGACGCCGTGGCTTTTGATTTTTAGTGTTGTTAGTAGCCCTATAAATGTTTGCCACGCTAAGAAAGCCAAGTTGGAGAAGTACCATGTACTCGACAAAAGGACGGAGTCGACACGACACCGTATGCATAACCTTTTTCCTGTTTAATGAGGAATAATTTAATGGGGCGCCCATCACCCAGGCCACGGTATTCTTGACGGAGGGGGTCAAGCAAACCGAAGCCTCTAAATCAATACGTGAGGATCTCGTGCCGCCGATACCACGCATGCATGCATGGTTGGCATGCAACTTGGCGTTGACCAAACATGCACATTGTTAGCCTCATGGCCCCCGAAAGGTCTCCTGTGTTGTTCCCTCGCCAACACATCACAAGCTTGATAGCTCCACGCACCGATCCCCTTGACAAATCCTTCCCCCCCTACTTTTTGCGAGACCACGGCCATTGTCTCAGAACCGCACGTGCACACTATTGACTGGCTACACCATATGCTGCGCAACTACAGAGCTATAGCACTTCTTGCAACCCACGAGAATCATTCCCGTCACCACACCATTTCCCCCCACATATGCATAGCGCGACACACACTAGCAACTCCTTGGCAGACACCTCCTTGGGGGGATGAAAACCAAACCCCACATGTACAGAGCAGTAAAGGGACCCCAACATGGCCTTGCATGCCAAGACACACGGGGGTTATATGCGAGAGGGCCCTCATAATGCATGAGGTTACTTCGGTATACTTGTTGCAAATCATTTTTGTTCTGCCCTTGCCTTTTATGTTGCACAAGCCGACAGCGTTAAGCATAGACTGTCTGCCACCGTAGAGTGCGTTTCGGGTATTGTCACCTCCGCAAAAACGCCCTACGCTTCCGTGTGGTGTTTTGCCTGTTTAGGAGGTTTCAAGGTTTAGTGGGGTGCCGCGTCTGTTGAGTCTGTTGGATTCTTTCACGGTTTTTGCAGTATTGCGTCTTGGTTCACGTCGCAGCCCATCCACCTTTCGTCTATGGTATAGATTTCGTTTGTAAGGTCTAGTCAAACCTTCAACGAGGAGTCGTATGCGGCCGTCATCATGTACAGCCTTGGCTCCCATTGGTACTGGCCCTAGGAATACACAATTGCAGTCGTTTGTGCGCCCTTTTCTTCCTGTATTTTTAATAGATGAACATGCCGCCTTGGTGCGCAAAACAAAAAGCTCCTGACCTGGCCTTCAAATCAGTTATCATTCCGTCACTTTCACGCCGCACGTCACCGCAACCCGAGTGGTCTGTCCCTACTAAGTCAGGTGCACATGCTGCGTGAGGAGAAGGCACGTGTTGTGGCACAGAGAATATAGCGGCGAATGAATCGCCGCGCATATACGTTGGCCGTAGATTCTGAAAGTTATTCCGTACAAAGAGACATTCGTCGTCGCATCGCCTCGTGTGGTGCCTGAGCCGCGATGCAACAGCATAAATTATTTTGACGCGTTGGTTACCAGACAAAGTGCAACAGCACAGTCGTCCGCCGGGCCCATTTTGACTACGAAGCTGTGCTGGGATGATAGACCACACTTGCATTTCACTCGAGCGTCTTGAAAATTACAAAACAAGCTCCCATTTGATGCCTCGCAACTTTTAGAGTACACACACATACAGGAATACTTGGGGAATAAGAAAAAACTGCATAACTGATCAAAATAAACTCACACACACCATCATATAACCGCTCTAACCTTAGCTCCCCCACCAGCTCACGCCCTCCTGCGCGCCTGCACTTCCCATAATCATGCTGATGGCAGACGTGGCCAATACTGTGGTAATCTTCAGCATGGAGAGGCAAGGCACGGAGATGAGGCAGCTGTCGGCTCAACAGGCCAACACCGGATGCCACCAACAAGAAAAAGCGAGTCGACGCAAGGTGAGTGGCGCCTTTACAGCTCCAGAGCTCGCACCCGGACGCGCAGGTGCGGGTGCCGTGCCTGCATGGCCTCTGCTGCTAAAGGATCCACACGTGTGCCACGCATGTCGAGGTTCCGCAACTGTTTCAGCGCAGGCAGCAGCTCACGTAAACTGCGCTCCGTGAGGAGGCTGCAGCCGTTGAGGTCAAGTACGGACAACGCAGGTAGTCGCGCGAGCTGTGGGGAGGCTGCGTCCGTCAGTAGGACGCAGTCCTCGAGGGAGAGGCACCGGAGGGAGGTGAGAGTGGCAAGGGGCTGAAGGGCAGCGTCACTGAAATTGGCACACCCGGCGAGGGAGAGTGAGGTGAGGCGTGAGAGGTGGGCCAGTGCTTCGGTGGCCTGATTGGTCAGGAGCGGGCACCAGGCGAGGGAGAGTTCCTCCAGGGCAGTGAGCCCGTGGAGGGCGGACACGCCATGCGTGGTGAGCTCAGGGCAGCCAGTGAGCCAGAGGCGGGTGAGCCCAGTCAAGTGGGTGCACAACGCGAGCAACCCTGCGTCAGAAATGGCACTGCAGTACTGCATGCTGAGGACGGAAAGGGAGGCCTGCCTTTGTGCGACGGTGCGCAAGGCGGAGTCGTCCATTGCGCGGTTGTCGTCGAGCACGAGACGGTCGAGACGGGAGGGGGGGAGCAAGGGGAGAGATGCGGAGGTGATGCCACGACAAGCGGTGAGGCAGAGGGAGCGGAGGGCGGGTAGCTTAGCCAGTGTGGCCATCGCTGCGTCGGTGAGTAGGCTGCATCCCTGAAGGTCGAGTGCGCAAAGGTCTGTGAGTGGCAACAATGCAGACAGCGCAGTGTCCGTGACGCGGCGACAGAGACCCATGTCGAGAGAGGTCAGGCGCGTCAGGCAGCGAAGTGGCAAAATGTCTTCGTCTGTGGCGCTGCTGGGTATCCGAAACTCGCGCAGTAGCTGCAACTGTGACAACTCCTCCCCACTAAGTCGAAGCCCAATGCAGCCCGACATGTCCAGCCGACGTAGGTGCGCAAACCTGCACATAACCACCCCAAACCACAGCATCAAACTCAGCCAGACTCACTCCCATTGTGTCTACACCCAAATCTCTGTCCGCATCGTCACCGCATTCACAACAACCAACACACGACCATGACATCTTCACACATACCAATGCCGATGACAATGCCGCTTATGCTGTGGGTTGGGACTACCCATGGAAGGCTCATTACACAGACAGGTGAAACAGGAGGAGGAGGAGGAGGAGAGTGACCTACCTCTTCCCCCATCCAGGAGGCTGTTCCCTCCCGCACGGCTGTAGCTCCTGCGTGCTGGAAGCCACCTGCCGAGCCCTGACACCCCAGCAAAGCAGCAGCGCAGAATTCATTGGCAGACAGCTCGGCGCAGCAGGCAGCGGCTCACAGGCTCAGCTAGTGCTGACAGATATCACATCGGTCCGCTCTATTTACCAGTCTGTGCACACCAGGCGGAAGGGCCCCGGCGGCCCCCCGCTCCCTCGCCCTAGCACCAACTCCAGCGTCCCCCAACTGCTCGCGCGCTCCGCCTCCCCCTCCGAATCCTTCACGCCCTCCTTCGCCTCGGCTCCGTGCAGACGGCTGAAGACCTCGGACGCTACGCCATCGGGAAGCGAGTTCCATGAGGAGTGTACGACTTCCATGGTCGCCGTCCGACGATAGCTCCCGGCCTCGGGTGTCGTCTTGGTGACTCGACTCGTCGGCGGTGCTGTCGATTTACCGTCGGTTTCGTCGTACCTGTACCGATAAACGCAGATGCCCCTCGCGTCAACTAGATCCACAGAGTTCGACACAAGATAGGGATTCCAAGACACCGACCAGCGGCAAGTTGTCTGGCTGGTTCAATCGCGTGCTGAAATCCACACCCTCGTGAGCTCGGGTGGACAGCAAGTGCCTCAGTGGCCATCGCTCGCGAGGGTCGGTCCTGCTGTGCTGCCAAGGGACAAGTACAGGTACAGGCGGTATTATACCCGGAAACGGTGCAGGTACCTGTA
>JAPMLY010000214.1:110000-117500 GCA_026401115.1 Tetraselmis chui | reverse complement strand
GATTCGCCCCTCACAATTCCCAACTCAAATGGAACAGCAACGAATTCAAACGAATTATGTCAAAAGCCGTGCAAGAGCTGCCCTTTTAGTGCCCAATTCTACATCCCGTCAGTTTATTTTTTTGCAGGTGGCCATAGAAAGGTAGTTTAGCAAGCACTGAACGTCGTAGCAATACTTGATGCACGTGGTTATGAGTCCCCAAATGGACATCATGAAGCCCATCCCCGCACTATCAAACTCCCTGAGGCCCATTCCTATTAATAGAGACTCCTCTCAACCTCCTTATGTCGTTCCAAACTTCCCACACCACTAGCGCACGAGCCATGCAACCAGCGTTACGACCAACATCCACCCGTCATGGCTAAAGTCCGCCCTCCATCATTATTAAAACTACCATGTAGTCGTGGTAAGCATTTCATGGAAAGGGCCTTAGCGAGTTTGTTTCATAGATGCGATTTGCGTGATCATAAGCCGTCGGGAAAGCCCTGTCTATCACATTATTTTGAATAAGTGGATTATGCTACGCGCTTCACGATACGGACTCGCGGCAACCTCTCCCGCTCGGACAGTTAGATATTTCATTTCCCGGCCACGTACTCCCTACTCTTCCCTCTCCGCGGATGGGGACGAGACGGAGCTGTCGTCACTGACCTTTTCTGGCCATGATAGAACCACCGGCTCCTCTCCAAAGGGTGGCTTTGTGTGGGAGGACTAGGAAATCATTCGCAGAAACTGCGCCCCTTTGTCGAAATGTTGGAACCACCGAGCGGCTGAGCGAGGAGATGGCGGGGGTATTAGCCCGGTGCGTGGACGCTTACAACGAGGAGCCGGATATGGTAGCGTCACCTCCAGAATAGAATATCTCATACGGCTCGAGCGAGTGGAAGCACAAGCAATTTACCAAGTTTTATGGGGGTGTCACTACAAGGGTGAGGAGCTGACAGTTCAACTCGATGAGGTATGATCGCTACGCTGACGACTTGGCTTTACTACAACTAATGGCGCCTCTATGTTCTATTCTCCGCACGCGCTAGCTACTACTCGTGGCAACTCGGCACGTTTCGTTTGTTGACGTCCTGCAACTCGGCTGGTCTGTGCTATTGTATTTTCATGGAAGTTATTAGACTAGCTAGATTCCAAAACGTTTCGCACGGGAAGAATGTAGGACTGAAGAATATCGCGTAAGTTTCCCGCGTCTCTATTTATCATCGATGTTAACCATCATCCAACATTGTCTCATTGCATTATATTGCCGACGCGCTGCATTTTATTTTTCGTTTATGGTATTCATCCGCTCTGGTATCCCTTTTAGGATTATCTCGTACCCTGAGGAGTGCCCGCCGGAGCGTAAGGGTGCGATTGCGTTGATGCTTCCTCTGGTAACTCTGGAGTTGCACGCGACAACGTTCATGCCGGCTAGTTCGACATCATATACTTTGTCGGTGATTATTTCGTCGAACGCCGCGGTAATGGCGGTCAAGGGAGCCCAGCTAGTCTACGCGGCGAACAACTAGCCGCTACCCTCGGAATAATTAATAATAATTGGGTGTAGGTGTTGGTCGGGCCTCCCTTGAGGCGCATCGCTCGGTGTGCGGGAAGGCCGAGGCTAAAGTGCCGATGCCGGGCTGGACGGGGGTGGAGTACTCGGCGGAGCATGATGAGGTAGTGTTCTCCTACACTTCAGGTGGGTTAGTGGCAAAGGGAGGGGCAGCGGTGATATCTTCGGGGGGTGCACCCGTGGCATAGGCAATAGAATGCAGCCAAGAGAAGAAACCGGTGGGTTTAGTAGGGGCAAAACCCACAAAGGTTGTCAGCATCGCAGCCACATGTGCCGCGTCACTGGACCCAGTAAGGCAGGCGCATTAGCATGCAAGCGATGCACGCATAGAGGCGCGGTTGGTAGTTGCCCGGGCGAGGTGGGAGCAACAACAAAGGCGTAGTCTGCCGGTGTATTCTGTAGGAACATGGCAGTTGCAAGCCCTTGGTCGGGACGCGGAAGTAGAGGCTTTCATAGCAACAATCAGACGGCATACCCAGCATGCTTTCCGTGTTACGCCCATCAAGAGCATGCGACAATAGGACATGTCCAGCCGTGGTGCTAGAATGTTACAATGGTTTTCGAGCAACGGTCAAAGCAGTATTGGAAAAACATCATGTAAGTGAATTCATCATCAGTAAGTGTAAACTACTATTGACTTATATGTGAAACATAGTCGTCGTGTAAAAATAATATCAAAAAACGTATTCACAACATGTTAGTATCCGTGCATTGTATATTCGTCTTAGCAAGGTTATTAGTCAACTAGTCATGTCTTGCATGTCGGAGTGGGGGTAGGAAATACAAAATGTTGCTATCTCAACCGATAAGTGATGAATGTAGAACATGTATCGACACATGCAAACACATAATGCAATTCATCGGGTTCGGGGGGTGGGTCGAGACCTTTTTTTATTGCGTGAAAGGCTAGAAATGGCATATGATAACAATGATAAACGCATTCACAAGATGTTGACATCCGTGCAATCATCTTAACAAGTGGATGTGTCAACCCGCCATGTCTGGCATGACGGAGGAGGGGTAGGGGATATAACAAGTTGTTGTCGACATCCTCTTTCTTTATGTATCCCTCTTCCCTCCTCTCTCCCTCAAGGCACTGCTACGTTTTTGGGGGGTGGGTGGGCCGGGGGCAATTCATCTGGTGAAGCGCTAAAAGAGTTATATATTTACAATGATGGT
Organism: Tetraselmis chui; assembly: GCA_026401115.1. Lineage (NCBI taxonomy): Eukaryota > Viridiplantae > Chlorophyta > Chlorodendrophyceae > Chlorodendrales > Chlorodendraceae > Tetraselmis > Tetraselmis chui. The sequence continues at coordinate 114,763 of JAPMLY010000214.1, read as the reverse complement.
TGTGACATGTGATGAGATGAAATCGCACATCATAAATCGCCCTATTCCTCGAGCATGTCATTCAAAGGGGCTAAGGCATTGTAGCAAACATTAAAGAGATCAAGCATGTACGTACAAAAGCCAATTGCGCCAAAAGGGGAATGGGTGTCGATGTCGTTTAAGTCCGAGACCGAGTCATAATCCGAGTCGTCGTCGCTCTCTGGATCGGGACCGCCTTCGCTCCGTTGTTGGTGTCGGTCGTCACCCTTCAACATGGCATCCTCCAAGATTAAATTTTTTGGGGGATCTTCATCATGCTCCATACCGAAGCTTTCCATCTGTTGCTTGGCGTCTGCAGACGTATTTTCATGGATCTCAACATAAGCTTTGCTGCGACCACCACTTAGCTAACATGGCTTAAGCCACCTCTTGGGGTAGCCCTTCCGAGCTATCATATCGTGATATATAAACGCACAAAGCAGGAAGTCTGCTCCACAACGTTCTCAATCTGCATGCTTCTCCGTTTCAACGCGGCGAAGTTGTCTCTTGGCGAATCTTTGGCAGCTGAACTTGTTGAGGGAGCCATGCATCTCGATGATCTCGTGACAGTGGCACATCATGATATGCATGTAGTACACTGACACGTGCTTGGGCACGTATCGCAGCAAAAAGGCGCGCATGACACGCTCCGCATGCATCCGGACCTCTTTTGCATGCGGGACATGGGACCGCTAGTCATCTGCGCAGCTCCTGCCAATGAGATGGTTCTAGTAGCATAAGGCACTCCACGTGTACTTCGACCGCTGGCAAAGCGCGTTGTTGGGATCATCGTACATCTGGTCCATCAATTCACGATGGAAGTCCATGAGTGTAGAGGAAAGCTCCCCCGGCCACGACGATGTTGACAAAGACGACGCCCTCTTGGATCATGCGCGCATGTGGCCAGCTTGCGTCCCGACGTCCAACTTAACTTTCATGCGCTCCTCAACCCAAATCACGACCTACACGTTAAATTTACATTGCAATTGCTCACAGTTAGTATATGAAATTCGACGCAATAACATTTGAATGAAACTTCATTCATATTTAAATTAGCAAGGAAGTGTTGACAAATTTATGGTATGTAATGTCTCACATGTTCCAGTTTTTCAGCATCAATGTTCCGAGTCACGGTCCACCTGAAAGTATGCGGAACGATGCGCAACTTGCACTGAAGAATGTCAAGAATGTTCTTGATCGGCAGCTCGAACATGTGCCTCGGCATGGTACCCAAATATTGAGCATTGAGACTGGTCCTCGCCGCGACGCCGTAGTCATCGGGCCCCGATTTAGTTTTCCATGGGAGCGGCAGCCTGTTGAGTTCCGATGGACTTGCTACCCCAGGACAAAGGGAAGACGAGCAGCCCTCACCATCACATCTAGAAGCGAAAGCTCGTTGATTATTGTCACCAAGCCCCTGAGGCGTGTGAGCGAACTGAAGTTGCTCATGCAGTGTTAAGGGTCCCATGTGATCCAATATTTCCGACTCCATAGACGCATAGCACTCACAAGCCTTTACGCCCAATAGCACTTTTTAGAGCTCACAATAGATACAATGGAAGCTACTAGAGCACCCATTGAGGCCAATAGTGTAGCTCAAGAACTTCATGTCACCTCCCATAGATATACACATCAAAAATAACATTTATGAGCTAACAAAAAATGAACTGCGGAATACATCAAAGGGTAATGTGGCAACTCAAGATCTCAATACGACACCAAAACTTTGCATGTAAGGGTCCAACAAAGTGTTTTTAGTAAAATGCCTGATACCAACACAACATAGCTTACATGACGCGGTGGGGGGGGGGGGGGGGGGGGGAGGCTGAGACAGCAGCCGGCCCAACATGGCATGTTGTAATTCAATTTCAGGGGCGGGACTTGCGACTAGAGGTCCTCCGTATTCGGTCGGAAGCTTCTCGAAATCGACCCGGGGTTGTGAGTTTGTGACGTGATTAGACTTCATGGCCCCACACCGTCATCTTGTTGTCGATGTGACGGTCACAAGCGCTCGCACGAACACCAGCGTCCCTCAGATAGGCGCTTGCCTCTTACTCCCGGGTAGTCTTGCATTGGGAACTCAACATGGCAAACTCGGTGCGGACCTCCGCACTCCCGCCTTACTTGGCACGTCTTCGGTACGGTCGGTCCGTGACTACTATCCCTTCGCTATGAAGAAAGGGGGGCGGTTGGCGCCTATGGCGGTTTACTTGATTGATCGCCTAGCGATTTTGGTGGCAGTTCGTCGCTTCCCTAGCATGGGTGAAGCGGACTCTTGTTCATTGCAATGTGACCGTGATGTCTGCATGCAACGTTTCGCTCGTCGATCTAGTTGTGTTCTTGTTCGATTGTTTTTGGGGTATGTGCGGCGATAATTCATGCAACGTCTTTCTATTGCTCTTCATGGTATTCTGCGTTCATACCTTCGCGATGCTTTGCAAGAGGAAAGTGCTGATGTTGTGGTATGCCTTCCTGCTCCTCGGGCTGCTGTTGTTTTTCCCCTCCTTTTTGCTTTTTGCTTGGTGGTTCCCACTTATTTTTCTTGTAAAAAAATGGTTGAGGTGACTTTTTGCGAGTCTGCGCTGCGAGTTTATGGCCAGATACGTACATGTACCATACGGTAAGGGTAGCGCGTGCGTGCGTACCAACTTGCGTATGTCGCGTATAAACGAAGATACGCGAGCCTACACCTCGTATTCTCGCCGTCACAGCGTTACATAGACCGCGCCGAATCACTGGACAATCGCGATAGATGATGGCTCGCGCTCTTGACTGGAAACTGTATTATCTATCTCAGCCTTCCGATGGGACGACAACGCGACTCCACGTAAGCATTTACGCCGCCCAGCGCTCTGGTTTTCGGCGCCACCGTGGGAGCCACCTGGCATCGCCGAGGGTACAGTGTACATCCGAGGGTACGTCCGAGGGGAAGAGCAGACGGTCGCTAACTTACCGCGCACTGCCAATAATCGGTTTTCCTTTGCTTACGAGTGCCCAACCTGCTCGCCCTTCTCGGCTGCACCTTCGCGCGTCCACTGTATCGCGCCAGTTCCCCTGCGCTGGCTGCCGATACTCACCCGAGACGGCTCAGTTTGTGGGAGGGTTGTAGTGGGGCTGTACACGCTGAAACGCGAGGTGCGCGCAGAACCGGAATAGATATTATACGATCGGCCGTTTGCTGGAGCGGCGTTCGTTATTGAGCTCGTGTGTCACTCACGGTACAGCACCGCCGACGTTGCCGTTCTTCTCCCTCCCTCCTTCTCTCCCGCCTCGCGCGCCGCCATGGCGAAGGTCAGCAAGGCGGACGTGCACCGCCAGCTTCGCTCCTTGCTACTCCAGGCGGACTTCGAGGTTGACACGGAGAGGTCTCTTCGGCGGAAGCTTGAGAAGAGTCTGGGCGCGTCGATGGACGGCTTCAAGGCCGTAATTAAGGTACGAGTATTTGATTGGGTATACCGTCGCCGGGACCCCTCGAGGTAGGTGAACTCAGCACACCGGCCGATTCCGCCGCCAAAGCCCCCCCAAGGATATCGTTTAGGTCTTCTCAGGTTCTGCTCCCTTCACTGTGATTTATTTCGGGCAAGGAGCTTTCTAGGGGCAGCCACGCTCGCCGGTTGAAAGCGCGGCGTTACGTCATTTTCGTGTTGGCCGCCTTAACGCCGTCAGTGTCAGCTCGATGACGTAATTCGAGGCCGTCATGGTGTTCCGCAGGCCGATATCGACAACTTTCTGAAGAACCAGGCGCAGGATGAGGAGGAAGCCGGCGCTGGGGACGAGGAGGAGGGCTCCGAGGAGGACGAGAGCGAAGAGGAATCCGAGGACGACGCGGACCTGGAGGCGGACTTTCTGAGCGAGATGGACGCGTCGACAAAAAATAAACGGAAAGCGTCGTCCCGGGGCGCGAGCAAGCCGGCAGCGAAGAAGGCCAAGAAGCTCTCGGTGGCGCCCACAGGTTCTGCGAAGGGATACGTGGGTGCTGGGTCGCAGTCACGCCGCGTGCGCCAGTCCAATTTTTTTCGGAAATAAACGACATATATGAATTCATTCGCATTTTCGTGCATTTATCATTTGTTTGGATTTCATGTGTGCCTGGTTGCTGACAGGGGGAGGGGGTTTGTGTGCGTGGGCTTGTGGTTAGGGATTCTGGGGCGGGGGAAGTGGAACGAGGAGGGGGAGTGGGTGAGCCAGCTGAACGAGGTGAAGCGAGTGACGGTGCGCAACTTCAAAGGCACAATCTTCATCGACGTGAGGGAGTTTTATCAAAAGAGCGGCGACTGGCTGCCGGGCAAGAAGGGCATCAGCCTGCGGTGCGAGGAGTGGGCGGTGGTGAAGCCCGCGATGGATGAAATCCTGGGGAAGATTCAGCAGGGGATCAGCGTGCATGTGGTACAGATCACAGAGTTGCGTCGGATGGCGCTGCGCGAGTTCAAGGTACTCCCCCACTAACCCCATCAACCTCTCCCTTCCATCAGATTTCCACCTCCTTCCCTCGGTCCCCGTTATTTCGCTGCAGCTGAGCGCCTACTTCCTGGCTGGCAGGGCTACCGGCTGGTGGACATTAGAGAATTTTACAACAAGGATGGCGAGCTGCTGCCGACCAAAAAGGTGAGTGAGGGGAAGCAGGGGGACATGGATGTGAAGGGGAGTAAGAGGACGAGGAGTGTGATTGAAGTGATTGTGAGGGATGGGAGGAAGGTAAGGGGAAGGGTGAATGGCGAAAGGGCGGAGAAGAGGTGGGTGAAGGG